>JARFNW010168514.1:0-28185 GCA_031763155.1 Dirona albolineata
AGAGAGAGAGAGAGAGAGAGAGAGAGAGAGAGAGAGAGAGAGAGAGAGAAATGAGGGGGGGGAGGTATTTGTTTGTTTGAAACTGACACAAATTGCATCTGAATGATTTTATAAGGTCTTACTGCCCACCCATTAAAGAAACTCATCAATCAGAAATTAACACCATATCAATTAACTCCGCCCACCTAACCCACTTTTTCAAGTTCCCGTGTGAAAGGAGGAGCAAACGACTTGCGAAATCGACCTGGTTATTGTAATATTGAAGTCTATTGTTACGTCAGCCGACAACGAGTCACCATAATCGACGGTCAATCGCTTTGAAGACACCCATGGACCAGTCACCATTCACTCAGGTGTTTTGGCTGATGTACGGCGCTTACTCAACAGCCATGCTCATTTGGCTAGTCTATTGTTAATCTCGTCATGGTAGACGCTAAACACATTGATTGAGTAATGGTCGATACATGACCGTCGGTAAACATCAATTGTCTAATGCTATTGTCTGAGGGAAATGAGGGACGAGACAAGACACCTTATCAAGTCGGTGGTTAGTGTATTGATATAACCTCTGGTGACAAATAAGGATGTGTGTCACACGATGTAGGATCTCTAATTTTCACACCTTGTATTGTAATTTGTCTGACAGGCACGCAAAACGATTCGAACATTGGTACAAAAGAAAAGGTTCGAATGATTTTTTGTACCTAAAATAGTGGCCACTGACCACGCTGGGCAGGTGTCCACCTTGCACAGTGACAAAATAGAGTAAAAAACGATGGTCGGACCTGGGAAGTGACCACCAGGTCAGGCGGCCGCCTTACACGGGTGGCCGCGAGATTAGGTTTGACTGTATAATGAAATACAACTTTAAACGCCATTAATGGGATCACTATTAACATATAATAGGAACAACTTAACCCTAATCATGTTTGTCAACCACATAAGAACGACAAAATAATCATAGAAGTTGTGTATTTTGTAAGGAACGTTCATTTTAAAAAAATGGAATATCAGAAAGATATAAAATTGCCAAATGCAAAGATTGTTGCTCTAAATGGTCAATTGGACCCCCAGTGAACTGAAAAACACTTCAATATGTTGTTTTTTTTCACACCATTATGGACTAGACGTTATCAGCTGTTGATAAACTCGGATCCGCAATTGCAAATATTGTGATTTGAGTCTTTTAGACAGGTTCACAATAAATTATGTTAGTTAAACGTGTTGTTTTTCATCGGTGAACACGATTTTCTTAACTAAAATCATTAATATATAATATTGTATAATTTAATCATTCCCCACAAATTTTGTAAATTTGATTTTTGTGCAATTTGAATGAGAAGAATGCTACAGGGATCAAAGGCAAACATTCTCTTTGATCTTTGGATTGTTTTATTGCTAAACATGATTTTATTAGTAAATGTAGATCTTAAAGTACCTAACAACCATTCCAACTGCGAAAGAAATAATATAGTGAATGATAACAATGAAGCCCAGTGGCCATATTCATGGATCATCTGTTAACAAACACGACATACTGCATGCATATTATTACGGCATGTTTTATATTTTTGAGGGGGATGACGTCAGATATTAGAACAGTGAAAGCGTGCTGTCTGTTAACAACATGAAGGCTATGGATAGGGCCTTGGACATTTATAATTTGAAAGACCAGCTATTTGACAACATAATTTACTTTTTAATCTTTAATGAGTGTGAAGGTGTGAAAGGAATATATTTTCGCTTATGTATATTTTTGAATGACAGAGCAAAAATTCTTAATAATTTTAATTTGAGATGAAAAAAAATATGAATTCCCAATGATTTTGTTACCATTAATTTATTGTAAATACCACAATTTTATCTTGTCTCTCTATACACTGTAATAATAAACGCATAATAAATCATACGACAATGCATTTCCTTGTCTTCATAAATCCAAGTTTATATTAAACTGTAGATTCCTTTGACTTCTACTTTGTGGCGTGAAGTAGAAATGAACCTGTGCTATTACTTGACTAGAATTAATGCTAAATTTTTCCGAAATTTTAAGCTCAATGCTTAGGATATACTGGTTTTTTGTTTTTGTTTTGTGTTCTATTTTCTCTCCCACACGTTTGCTGTTTTTGGTAAAAACTATAACTATAATACCCACAGTTTCTTTCACTGGTGGGTGAAAACCTGAGGCTGCAATGTAATGTTGTCTGGTACAGCCATGAGTAATATTGAACAATGTATTGCTTCTTGCACCAAACAAGGTTTATTATTGAAACAATGGCTGATCCCCTGCTTGCCTTGAAAATCTTGATCCTTAGAATTTCCTGCTCTTTCTACTGGCCAGACATTGACTTGCTCTTATCTGGATAAATTTTGTCTGGGTCAACACATTAATGCTACCTGCTTTGTATACTGTTCTTGCCACACACAGCACTGTTTGATTATTATAGGGAATTGAAACCAAACAAATATGCTGAATCCCACCTCTTAGCCCTGGATAACCCACCCACACATATGCACATCCAGATCCTTCTTTGAAAAGATCTAAAGCTGTATACAGGACTCCTGAACCACCATTCAAGGGCAATAGAGACTGAGATTGAAGCTGTATCTGTTTATGGTTGATAACCACTTCTGGATCTAGATCTGGATGGTACGGTACAGTGACCAACTAGCTGGCATTATTGCAGTGGTCCTCTTGGGACGGTGGAGGTAGAGGCCAAGGGGGTATTTAGGTGTCCTCTGAAGTCATCAATGTTTGTGGACGGTTGAAGTAGAGGCCAAGTGGGTATTTAGGTGTCCTCTGAAGTCATCAATGTTTGTGGGCATGACATCCCGCTCAATTAAGTGATTCCAATCCACCACTATTCGTATGAAAAAATGAATTTTTGCTTCTTTTTTCCATTGACTATCTACTTCAGGAGCAGCATGCTTCCAGCAGCCTCTGAAGCAGAGATGACTTTAGTCAGAAGATTAGTCATTATTTCATATGATATTATCTCATGTTATAAACCAAGACAAGCCCTCCAATGAAAGGGAGTTAGTTCCTACATCTCAGAGTCAGATAAAGGTTGATTCTCTACAGATCAGCTATGTTTATGAAAACATGAACAACACTATTCTTTCATAAATCCATTAGTTTGAGAGAAGTATTTTGTATCTGATGATTGTTTTCTTGGATGCGTTCCTCGGAGAAGGCATAAAGAGCTAGTGACATCAATATCAACACAAATTTTTCCAAATTTAAAAAATATCCACATTGACATAAATTACCATAAATAACCAAGAACAAACAAAAGTTGATTTCTTTATTAATAATTTAATTCATATTCTATACTTTAATACAAATGAATAAAGGGTGAAATGAAGAAAAATGGATGATGAATTGAAAACTGTACACCTCAAGTTTATAAAGTAATAACTGAAAACTTCACAATAGTAAATAAATGGGCAACCTATGCATGTGCTTGTTTCAGGACACTATTCGTTATAAATCAAAATGCTTCATGTCCACTCTTTTACATTTCTTTACATTGCTTTACTTCTACAAAACATAAACCAAAATGGCTTCGACAGATTTTGTTAAAGTCAATTAATGAATTCACATTCATGTTTATTTGAATTCAGCAGCCGGTTTACCATTGCAACTAAAATATATATATATAATATAATTACATGTCTCTTGACCCATCTTGGGCTTAAGTGAAAGTTACAAAAACCAAACCAAGCCATAAACGATAATGCTGCTGATGATAGTAATAGTATTAATAATCATAACAAAAAATAATGATAGAGTAAAATACAACCAAAGCAGAGTCACTGCAGAAGAAACAAAATTTGCAAATATCTAAACCATTTTCGTTTCTTTGAAAAAAAAAGAATTAAAAACAATAGCTAAGTTTGCTATCCAAAACAATATAACCATGATATTAGTCACTGCTTCTTTGACAGTGAATATCAATAAAGAGAACGGTATGGGAAACGAAACCATTAATATCTACCTGTGCAATCATCTAACACAATATATAATTAACCTGAGTAAATTGACTATGATAGTGTCTATTATCTAAAATGAATAAGTCAAATCAACTATATTTTTTATTAAATGAATATAATGAACAATAATGTGAGACAGTATTTACTCATCTAATACTACAGACTTTGCTCTGAGGCAAATGTGTCACGTAACTGTCTTTTGAGGTACAATTTGAATGTGTTTTGGTTAGTGCGAATTGTGTCTTGAAATACAAATCATCAAAACAAAAACAAACAGTTTTTACCATTTCATTTTTCAAAGAATGTTGCATAGTAATCGTGTGTATATACAAAATAATACAAAGAAATCATGTTCGTGATTTTAAAGATAATGAACATGAAATTTGGAAATTTGAACGCCAAAGAAAAAAAGCAAGGTATATGACGGCGGCAAACCAAAAAATATCACAGCATAAAACTGATGTTAAAATTGAGAACGTAAATTATGACTTAGCTATTCTAATATTGTAAAATCTGAACAAATCAATTTGCTAATGTAATACTATTTGACAAAAGACTCAAATAATCCAAACAATGTGTTAAATATATGTATAATTTCAAAATCTGGATTTGGATGTTTGACACTGTGGTTTCCTCTCCACTAACTAATAATCATTGTGCTCACAATTATGCACTGAGGACTGAGAATTACAAAAAAAATCTTTATAAAAAACTTTTACAATACTAATAACCCATAAAGATGGTCGGTATAGAAGTAATGGCAGATCAGTATTTTGACATCATTGACCGGACGGAAAAGTAAACACATGATTCAGGCAAGGATTTTTAGCAGTCAATTAGAATAAACACTTGGCGAAAATAATAATTTTCTTCAACAAAGTACAAACATTTTCTTTTGCATAAAATATTTTGTCTAACACTTTGGATGACTGATTTTATTAAAACATATGCAAACATTTTTCAAACTTCACACAACATCACGACACAAAAGTACAGCCAATCAGAATACAGAGACCACAAACCTGTTCATAAAGAAATATTAAATCATTTAGAGAATATATGCAATAAATTGGGCCCTATCTCTATTTAGATAGATTTAAAGTTTTTTGGCACTCATTAAAATACAAGAATAGTATCACAGTTCTTCTTTTCAAAATGCAGATGAATTTACAAAAATGAAGTTTTGATGAAAAACGATGTGATTCAGCAGTATAATTTGCATAATATAACGGTTATTTTTTGTCTTTTAAATACATTGAAATTTATATTTTCAACCATAATTGAACTTTTATTCAAGTTTAAGGACTATCAATACATTATCTAAAAAAAACTATTCCTAAGTAAAATTAATAAAAGACATCAAAAAGTAACACTTATGATGAAACAGCCCCCTCAGAAATAAACCCCAATAAAAGTGTAACTTGTTTAGGTTCAAACATTTCAAAAACATTTTAATGCAACAATTCTTGACTGATAGAAACAATAAATTGTCATTTAATGTTTTTCTTGTACTTCTGATTAAACATTTTGTCTTTGTCCCATTCATCAACACTTCATAATTACAAACTTTTAGCTAATTTTCATTTACTTGGGGGTCTTTCTTTTTTTCTCTAAAAGTTTAGCCTTTATATCCTGAGCACTGATGGGTCGGGACCTGGTTAATAGATCCTCATCAATGTGCGTACAGTCTGAAGTGGAGGAACATAGGATGGAGTCAAGCTCGGTGGAACACAGTGATAAAGGAGTTTCAGACCTTGCCATATCAGATTCTGTAAGAGTCACTGAATGGCTAGTTCTGCTCGTATTTCTGCTGCTAGCATGTCTTGAGCCCGATGACGATCTTGTTCTAACTGTTGGTGATTGTGATCTGACACTACTTGGCGAGTTTCTGGAATACAAAGACTCCCTAGGTGTGTATGATGAAGGCCTGTATGAGTATGAATTTCTTGGTGATGAAGTTGAAGTAGCTCTTCTGCCTATAGCTGACTCGTATCTGGCATAAGGTCGGACCTCTGTGAGATTTCTAGATGGTGAGGACGAGTGATGCAGCCTGGATGGAAAACCTGACGATGCCACTGATGACATCAGGCTGGTTGATCTGAGATGGTGAGGACTTGATGAAAGAGAAGATCTGTGGGGCGAAGGACTCAGACTGCTGCCGCTGGATCTTAATGATTGATCAAAATATGGCCTGGAACTTGACAGACTGGTGGACATTGTATAGTATAATGAAGAATAAGACCTGTAAGAAGGAGTTCCTGTTCTCTGCGAATAATTTGAAATGGAAGACGAAGTAGAGTGGGTTAAAGGTGAGGTATATGCGACTTGGCTTCTAGAGGAAGGGGAAGTGGATGTTCTTTGGGCCAGAGAATTAATCTGTCGTTGACTGCGAGCAAGATGGTCTCTGGCCTGAGCAGCAAAGGACGGAACTCTTGGTGAACTCGTCTGGCCAGGTGATAAATCTCTTGAACTGGTAAAAGATAGGACGGAAGTGATATTATTAACCTTTAAGCTCTGAAAACCACAGGATGCATTGAACTAAAAAAACTTTTTAAAAATCAATTCGACACAAATGAAACCACATGACGAAAAAAAAAGATAAAAATCAATGTAAGTTCAACAAAATCTCACTGGAATACTACTGCAGACCTCAAACCAAAATTATGCCAGGAAGCAAAATAGTAAGTTAGAAATGGCTGATAGTAATATTTTCCCGTTTTTTTCTTTTAAAAATCCACATTAGAAACTATACAATATTTACTGAATGCATGATTATTAATGCTAAACTTATCACAAAATAATGGAATACAGGTGTAGTTAGTGTAGATTGGCCAAGGGTATACAAAATAAGAGTAGAAAAAGCCAAAAAAAACCAACCCCAAAAAACTTACAAAACTCTCATTCTGTAGTCTGTAGCACACCATTTGTCAGCATTTCTAGTATCCACATTGTCCCCACTTGTGAAACTGACAGCCCTCCGTCGCTATTGAAAAAGCAAAAAACAAAACGGAAATAAGTTTAAAAATATGTTTCGAATGCTGAGACTGAAAGGGCAACAATAGTTTGAATATGATAAATTAAACAAACGATCATTTCACATCCAAAGCATAAAGTAATTATTATAGAGGGTTTCAATTAAAATAATGAAGTCCAGGAACATGAAAAGGTATAGAATGAACAAAAGTTAATTTACAACTATTAAGAATGAGACATGACACTATTATTATGATAAACCTATTGGTCAATGATACTCAATGTTAACAAAAGCAATAATCATTGATTGCTTCTCTGGCATTACCAGTGGGGAAGTTTTACACTATAATAATATTTGAAACTAACCTCATTAGATGCCTGTGGTTTTGGTACAGCAGATCTGTTTGAGCAAATGAAGCAAGAACATAAATGATGTAAATAAATCACCAGTCTTACCAATGTCTGTTTCCAGTGGGATAATTTCTAATACAAAAATATTTCTGAAAAATATGAAATTAAGAGATCGGTTTGTAATACATTTAATTGTCTGCATGGAAATAATGAGATTTAAAACTTTGAGAACAAGATCACCTCTGAATGATCACCACAATAATTTAAATCATATTAGTTTTTTAAAATTGCAGAAAGTAATTTCAACTTCATATCTATTGATAGCAAAATAAATTAAATGCATTTGCAATCTGCTGCAATGATAAAACCATCTTAATATTTCTATTCGTGTCTAATATTTTCATTCACACTTACTGATCACGTGGTACATGATTTCTCTTTTTGTCCAACTCCTTGAGGGCCTCTTGTGCCTTGGAGATTTGCTCCTGGTTCTGTTTCCTGATCTTATTTGATTCTTCAAGAAGTTGATCGATACTCAGATCTTGGGTGTTAAATGTTGCGACCAAGTTTGTTCTAAGATCTCGATCCATCATGCCGACCAGTGGTAGAGTACTATGTGGTCTGGGAGGTTCAGGGTGCCTTCTTGACGACCTAGAATACAGTGTTGAGCTATGGGATACTTCGAAATCAGCTCTTCGTATTGTTGAAATAGAGGAAACATTTGGAGACTCTGATCTTGCAGGGGAATATGAAGATGGTCTGTGGCCCCAGTAATCTTCAACACTGTGGGCGGAGCCTGGTCTAGGAGACATGGACAACCGTCGAAGTTCAGCCATTTCTGTAGCGGAGTCAGAAACAAGTTGTCGGCGTAGATTAATCAAATACATTTTCCTCTCTGTTGGAGTCATGATATCTAAATTTTCATTGTTTGAAGTAAAAGAAGCATCATTGTAAGATGTACTCATTTGAGATGAAGATGGACTGAAGGTTTTACTCTTGTTCCTCTGTCTTTCATATCTGCATTCTTCTCTCAACCTTTCTAACTTAAAGGCTTCAATTTCAGCTCGCCTTTTCATCAGGGTGACATCACTTCCTCGAGTTTTTCTCCTGCCTCTCATTCCTTGTTTCCGGCGTTGATGAGTTTCAAGGCAGGCTGATATGTCTTTTGTGGTTCTATTGAATTGACTTCTGTATTCATCTATGTATTGTTTTGTGATATTCAACAATTTGACAGATCGATGGGGCTGATGTTCTTCCTTTCCCCATACATCCTCCAGAGTCTCCAGCAGCATATCAGTTTGTCCAATGCAGTAATTCAATTTGGCCTCCAGAAGTTCTATTGTCAAACTGGTTGGAAGGTATTGCAGGCTCAAAAGTTCTATTATTTCAATTCGCTCCTGATTTAGCCGTTCCAGCTCTCGTTGAATCTTGGACACATCATTGCTGTCACTGTGTGATGAAGACGAAGCTCCCAAAGTACTTCCATGAAGAACACTCTCATCCATAAGTAGATCTGATGCTCTGTCAGTCATATCAGTCTGTGTAAAATCATCAGAACTGTCTACATTAGCTTCTGTTCCAGCATTGACCATTTGCCTTGAGACATTCCACATGCTAGACCTCGAAAGGAGAGACTCAACTTCATCATCCACAAAAGAAACGTTGGAACCTCTGGACACCATGCTCCTGTCACCTGATGATTCTCTGGAATCGCCTGATATTGTATGAGATGACAATTTGATCAGTTCCATAGTTCTGACATCATAACTATCAATTTGGATATCAGTTTCTGTTGCTTTATCCACACCAAAGTCTGCCTCAACATTTTTGTCTGATTTGGTGTTTGGTTGAGGCTTAAAAACCCCATCTCTGTGATCATAGAGTGTAGTTGCAGGAGGCATAGAGTATGCTAAACCTTCAGGTACCTTCAGGAGTAAATCTTCTATCTGAGACTCAAAGGATGAATCTGTTTGAGACTCTTGCGAGATATTTAAGTGTGTGTCATGATAAGGGAAAGCTACTTGTGTTGCTATATCATTCTGATTGAACTTTTCACCATCTGTGTGATCATCACTTCTTTCTTTAGGCAAACGCATCTCGGTCGAAATTTCCTTCTTCGAAAGTAAATCCACATTCCTAGGATGATCACTCCTTTCTTCGGGTATCAATGTTTGTGTTCCGATCTCCTCAATGACTGATTTAGTTACTGGATGTGAAATTTTCCTCTCTATGTCTTCATGTCTTAGCTGTATGGGGTTTATTTCACTGTCTGTGGTGTCTATCAATTTCTCAACACCAAAATAACTTAATTCGTCAGGTGGTGATGTTATCTCAGATGATACATCCACAATTGTTCCATTTTCTTCTGTAGGAGGGCTGTCACTAGCTACATCTCCCATAGAGTCTGCACCATTTCTTCCAATCACAGTCACAGGGGAATCTCCATCTGATGAGTCAGAATCCAAAGTGAATTTGGGAGACTCTGGTCTATTTTGGTTTGATTTATTTCTAGCATCAGATTTCTTTTCCCTTGTTCTTTTCAACAGATCCATCATTTTCTCATGCTCCTTTTTCAGCTTTTCTATTTCGTTTTGGATGCTTGCATCTTCTAACGTCAAAATCTCTCTTCTTCTGGTTAAAGGTGATCGCTCTCTTCCTATGACATTAATTGGAGGCAACGTCTCACTTTCTTGCAGATCTTCTCTGTGGAGCTCTGTGTCACTTTGCATGCCCATGTCATGACTGTGAGATCCAGGTGTAGGCGCTTGGAGGGAAAGGGATGGAGCCAACGAGACAGGAACAAACGTGTTAGTTGGTGGTGCGCTGACTACGACAAAAGCACTATTCCCATGTACAAGTGGATTCCACAAGGACTCTTCACTGGTGCCAAATGATTCTAAAGAAGTTGTCGTTCCAGCATCAGTCCTTGATGGTTGATTCTTGGGCTCTGAACTCAATGGTCTAGACTGATGTGGTGCAATTAGTACAGAACCAGATTCAATAGTTGCAGCTGGTTGAATGAGTCCTCTACTTTCACAGAGAGTCTCCTCTCTCCTGTAACTGATTTCTCCTTCTCTGGCTGATGTTTGAGATTCAGCATCTTTAACGTTAGGATCATTTGGCATACTTGCCAGAGCTGATCTTACTAGAGGCACAATCACTTCAGAGAGTTCATCCTGTTCTTGACCGACGACAAGATCTTCAGGAACATCGTCATTAACAATCTTGTGGACATTGCCGCTGGCTTTGCTTACTTCCTGGGCTAAAGCAAGAATTTCTTTGCGCCTGTTACTTTGAAGATCTTTGTCCATGTCCCCTTCATTTGCTTGGCAGTCATTATCAGTTATATTCGTTTGCTCTTTCAATACTGGTGTTTCATCATTAGGACTATCTATGTATTTAGACACATCTGGTTCAGATTCCTCAAGACTTTGAGTAGGTTGAACTGGTTTCACTTTTTCTGCTACAGTGTCCTTGCCTGGTTGTGGAACAACAATGTCTGCATTGATTGATATTCTTCGAGGCGTTATTACAGGAGTTTGTTCAAGAATCTTTTCAAATGTGGGGCTTACATTTTGACTTTCCATGGACTCAATTGGAGAAATATCTTGGGATTCTTCCACATCCAAATTGGTGGCTTGGCTAACAAGTCTGTGTAAGGGTAATGGGTAGACCAAACTATCACTTTGTGGAGCTCTATCCAAGAATGGAGCATCGTTCTGTGTGGCACTGAGCATGTTGTTGGTTGATAAAGGCCGGAAATTATCAGCTGGTCGAAAATTGTCAGGACTGTTTTCCATTCTATAATCCTCAAAAGGAGCATCTCTGACTGTTGCATGAAGCATCCTGTTCCTGTTCGTGGTATGTCTTCCTTGCCACATTGGGGATTCATAGGGCGGAGATTGAGCCATCATGGAAACAACATTCAAATTCTCCCTCATTTCTGGATCCCTTTCTGATGCTGACAGTGCTGTTTCCATTGCTTGCTCTGCGTGTTGTCTAAATGAGGATGGAATATGTTCAGATTCAGATTCCGAGAAGAGCATTTCTTCAGAGGAAAGTGGCAAAGCTGGACCTTTCTTGTTGGTTGATAAAGGCAGGGAATTATCAGATGGTCGAAAATTGTCAGGACTGTTTTCCATACTATAATCCTCAAAGGGAGCATCTCTGACTGTTGCATGAAGCATTCTGTTCCTGTTCCTGGTATGTCTTCCTTGCCACATTGGGGATTCATAGGGCGGAGATTGAGTCATGATGGAAACAACATTCAAATTCTCCCTCATTTCTGGATCCCTTTCTGATGCTGACAGAGCTGTTTCCATAGCTTGCTCTGCGTGGTGTCTAAATGAGGATGGAATATGTTCAGATTCAGATTCTATGAAGACCATTTCTTCAGAGGAAAGTGACAAAGCTGGACCTTTCTTGAAACTTGGAGTTCCAAGACGAATGACATTGTCACTGTTATTATTTAGCTCATCCTTTGCCTTGGGAAATGGATGACCAAACAAGACATTGTGAACATCTGAGATACTTTCCCTGTTTTGATGATGCTGTGAGTCTGGCAGAATGTTATTATTAGAAGAAATTTGTACTCTGCCTGGAGCATGTGAATGAACTTGTAAACCTTGGTACACATGTATTATTTCAGGGTTTCTTTCATGTGATTCTGTGTTTTCAGAAGTTAAAAGTGCGTGATTGTGATTATCAGAAACTGGCAAATACGTTGTATTTTCAACAACTTCAGCAGATAAATGAAGATTACTTGAAGCAGGTGAAGGCAATCCTTGTTCAATGGTGTTCACTGAAATTTGTTCAACAGGCTTTTCTATAATCTTGAATTCATTTGTCGATAACTCTTCCTTCCTTCTTTCATCTAAATCCAAAACTGGTTCTGTTTCAATTGGTTTGAGATGATCCTGTACATTATCTGGAGTAACTGGAGGCAAATCTGATTCCAATGCATCAGCCGAAGGCATCTTATAACCAGGTTGTTGCTCCAACTTTGAATTATCCTTGGTTACTTTCTCAGCTATAGGTGCTCTCAATTTCAGGACAGATTGAAGAATTGTAACTTGTCTGTGAAGCACATTTGGGGTAATTGTTGGTTCATTCACATGATCTAGAACCTGTTCTTTGCTAGGAATAGTCTTTGTTTCTCCGGGTGTATAATTGTTGGTATCATGTGAATCACTTTGCTCTACACATAGTCTATCTTCTGAATCAGGCATATTTTCTAAAAGATCTAAATCTGTTTCAGTGTTTCTAGGATTATTCCTCTCAATGTCAACTCCTGTGTCTTTGGATAGAGTATAGGTAACAGATTTTAAGTCACTTTGCTCCATTTTTGATTCTGGTGTTAATGTGTGGCCACTTATAGTCTCAAACGGGGGTTGTTGGCTTATACCAATTGTCACAGCATTGATTTCTTCATCAACAGATTCCTCATCATTTGGCGCAACTTCTGGCAGCATGATTTGTCTGTGAATCAAATTTGATGCGATACTGTCTTCAAAAATTGGGGGCTTTGGCTGCTGTTGATTTTTCATTAATTTTCCCTCAAATTCGTTTGGATTAGGTTTATTATCAGTGGTCAAATGGGAAGAGTCAGAAGAATAAAAATTATCTAAATTAGCATTGAGTTCAATAGAATTTGCATTTGTATCCCTTTCTTTGAAATCACTCTCTGCAAACTTTTCTGATAGCCCTGCATCGTTTTCCTCTTGTGTTTCAAACTTATCGCATCCATCCTCTTCTTCCAATGCAAGAGAGACAGACTGCTGCTGGGCAGAGTAGAATCGTTTTTCATTTTTGGGAATCACAGTCTCATCTACTTCTTCCACCATGGCTTGTTCAGTGTGTGAAGTAGAAGTCACTCTCTCAGTAGCATTTTGAGCAGGTGGCTTTGACACAGGCAGTATGCTGCTCCTCAACAACTGCTGATATTCTACTGTTGGGTTATCAATTACCGCTGAGTTCTGAGACCTTACATCTTCCCGGATCACTGGGTGGTCCCCTATTCTACCTTGCATCCTTATGTCAGATGTGATTTCTGTAATAGCATCTGAAGAGGGAGACTGGATTAAAGCCAATGTGGTGGTACCGATTGATTCATGACCACTGGAAGGTATGTGCAGTGTGCCCTCTGTGACTGACATCTCCATATTTTGATGTGAATGTGTGTCCTGACTTGGAGGCGTGTCAATTTGTTGAGCTGTAACCATGGTAAATAAATAATCAGGATTATCCAGGGATTCTTCTGTGAACTGACTAAGGTTTGATGGATTCTCGTCAATTCCCTCCAGACTAGTGTTGTGTAAATCAGGACCCCCTGTGCTCCTGTCACTGTAAACTCCGCTGTCATACACAATGCCTTCCAGACCAGGCAATTTGGTGTCAGGTGAACGGCGAATATGACTTGGAGCAAATGAGGGCTCATTTGATCTTACAGGGGTAAGATTGTCTGGAAATGTTTTCTGTAAAACATCACTACTTGAGGCTTCTCCAAATCGAACTCTGCGAGGTCTTCGAATAGTTGAGTCTGGTTCATCTTCATCGATTTGATCTTTGTTTTCCTCATTCTCATCAAACAATAATATTTGGACTTTTGAAGCTGGAGGCAAAAAGCGCTTGCTGTCATCTTCTCTCCCACTTTCCTTGTCAATAGTTATTCCACTGCTTACATTGCTTTCAGCTAATTCCTCAGTTTTTATGCTTTCATTATTCTGCATTTGTCGACTTCCTACTAATGGTATTTCAAAAACTTCCTCAATCACAATTACCTCCTCATCAGAAGATGATGAGACCTGAGATTGACTTTTCCTGGCCGAAGTCTCTTGTTCTACATTCATATTTTGCCTACGACCTCTATCTCCTTGTGATTGATTCACATTTCGATCCACTGAAGATTCCAGTCCATAAGTCACATGTGACACAATCCTTTTCTGAGGATCGTTATCTTCATCATGTGACACACCTTCTAAAGATGGATGAGATGGAAGTCGTCCCTCCAATAGTTGTACTTCTGTTTGATTTCCTGATCTACTAGGATATGAGGACTGGGCAGTGGTTGGATAAGAAGTTTTCCCTGATGAGGAGTGTAGAGTTGAAAATTGTTCTAAGGATGGCTGCATCATCATTCCACTTGAAAATCTCTCCACCAATTCGGTTTCATGAGAATCATTGTCTGACGATGGCTGTGGTACAGGTTGATTCGTAAAGGTTCCTGCCGATGGCTGAATGACAGTTTCAGTTGAAACTGTATCCAGATGGCTTTCTGAGTTGCTTTGGTCATCAATTTGACTTATTCTATCTAAAGACAAAATCTCATGTGATGGAACTATGTGATCTTCTTGGGTAGAACCGGACATTGTTTTTGTAGGCACCTCAAACGTTGCCCTGAAAGTTTTTCTGTTCTTTTTTTCAGCTTTGTCTCTTGTATCAAAATTTGAAGGTTCATGCGCTGGAGCGTTCAGGGTTGGCTTGCCTTTAATTTCCTGGTCAGGTGATGGAATATGCATTGAGGAGGTTGCTTGTGAGGGTGAAATGCACTCCTCCTCAATATGTCTATACTCTAGTTTTCCAGAGTTGTTGACTAATATATACTCTGCCTCTGGTTTTCTCTTGTGTTCAGCATTTTGACCTTTGTAAGTTCTCTCTGATGGTGTTACTGAAGATGGTAAAATCTGCCCCCCTTCACTCATAATCATAGGATTCTCTTCTATGGATTCACTTAGGTCAGACTGTGAATTGGCACTGGCTTGAGAGACTCCTCTATGAAAACCCAAGCTTCCTGGACTTCTTAAATGAGCACTTGTGTCATAAGTCTGCAGGTTCTGAAGGCTTCTGGAGGCAAATGGTAGAGAAAACATCCTTCTCTCTTCACTCGTGGCAGAACCGCTTTCGTCCAAATCATCAGGCAAGCTGCACACACTTCCTGGATTCCAACTGTAAATCCTCCTTCTTTGATTGCCTTTATCTCTTCTCCTTCTCCTGCCCCTTGATGGCAATGGAGATGGTGATCTCATATTGGGTTTCTCATTAAACTCTTCTGCCCCCCGACCCATGTCTGGGTAAATGCGTCTATCAACAAGGTTGAGAGCGTAGGCACCGAGCAGCCATTCACCGGGAGATTCCGGAGGCAATTGTCTTGTCATTGTGTCTCTTACAAGATCTTCACTACTCCTACTCTTTGTTTTATTTGACTTCTTATTTGGCGTCTCACTGTTTGAGTTGTTTGACCTTCTTCCGCCATGAGAGTCATCAGACCGATCCATAGATGCATCTCCTTCCTGGCCCTGTTCAGACGGTGGTGTCCTGTCCTGTCTCAGCTCACGTGGCATCTCATCATCACCCTTTTCAGATGTTTGTTCATTTTCTTCCTGCCTCTGCTGATTTGGGGTTGTAGTTTGTTTTGGATTGTCACCACCTGACAAGTTTTGTTGACCAACATCTGAATGTCCTCTCATCTGACGGCGATCAGGACTTGGCATGACTTCCTGGTGATCTCTGCTGTAGCTCTGTGTGTCAATTCCAGAATCACATTCCCTGGAGTCATTCAAGGAACAAGGCTTAGATTTAATTTCTATTTCTTGGCATTCTAATTGGTCACTTGTTTCTTCATCGGCAATAGAACATTCTGGTTTGTGTATATCATGTACATATGAATATGTGGCTTCATCATCAATTGGATTGAACTTTGTCTCTTGCAGACCCGATGAATTTAGTTTCCTTTGTTTCATTGCATTTTCTGAAGGGTTTGTAGCATCAGGCATGTCATACAATTCTCCCCTCTTGGTATATACCTCATTTGTTTTAGGTACGCTGTCTACAGAACTCCCAATATTTGGATGTACTGAGGTCATCATTTCAGATATCATATTTGGTTTTCCCATAGAGGCCATGCTTGCATTATTTGAATCATTTTCTGCATGAGATACTGAAATATGTTGACTGTTTTCTGCACTGGGTGAAGTTTTCATCATTTGAGGCAATTGATTAAGTCCTAAATCAACTTCTTTTGAATCATGGTCCTTCCTGATAGGAGTTTGACGTCCAAGCTGTGACAGCCTGTGACTTGAGCCAGGCACTGTTTGAGGAATTTCAGAATTAATGATAGACACATCCATACCTTCCACTGTTTTTGAGTCAATCTCATCAGAATGACTTCCTTGTTGAAGAAGTCTCTGAACAGGTGAGCATGACATTGACTGTATTTCGCCTTCTATTACATCTTCATGGACTTCTCTACTTTTGAATTGTTCAGGTTGGGTAATGTGCTTTGGTACTGTTTGATTAGCTTCAGGCAGTGGTCTTGTGTGTCTTTCACTCACCAAATGCACAACTCCAGTATGTTCTTGTGTATTGTCTTGAATAAATCCACCTTCATTAAGCTCTAACATTTGTCTTTGTGAATCCTGTTCTTGATCTTGCTGGTTTTCAATACCAGCAATTGTATCACATATTCTCTCATTCTGTCTAAGTCTATGTATTTCCAGTTGTTCAGTGAGATGTGTTTGTGCAGAATTCCCTTCAGTGTCATGTTTGGTTTTGTTGTTGTTAGATCCCATGCGCTCTTGATTCGACTCAGATCTATTGTCATTGAAATTTGAGGCAGAGTGTGGTTCATGAGCTGACTGATTTGGTTCATCATCATTGAAGTATGTGACAGAATCATGGATTGATAATGTCACCTGATCTGTAACGGTCAATTCCTCTTCCGAGCTATAGTCAGCTCCACTCTTGGCTGCTCGAGGTGCTTTGAGGGGACTAGACACTTCAGTTGTATTTGATTCATTTAATGGATGATTTTGGTATTTGTCTACATCTTTCTTGATTTCCTTAGAATGTGAATGAGTAGGAGTGATATCAACATTTGCCTGGTGAAATTCATTTTCCAAATATGCTTGAGCTTCCTGGTTGTTCGATTTGTAAATCAGATCCAGTGGCACCTGGAAGACTTCTGTAACTTCTACTTCTTCCTCTGAGCTACTACTCTGTTTCCTATGGTGTTCGATGCTTCTGTCATCTGATGTCTTTTCTCTGCCTAATTCCCTGTCAAAATTCTGTCCTGATTTTTTACTTCCGCCAGTCTGATCTCTCTTTGATGGTTCAATGGATACTCCAAGTATTTCTGATTGCTGTAATCCACTATCGGCCCTGCCTGCTTTGTCTGATGATTCTGAATACTGTTTTGAATTTTTAGTTTCATTTGTTGCCTCTATCAATGGGACTGACGATGGATCTTTCTGACTCACAACTGACGATTGATGAGAAGGAGCTACAATATCTAGCTTCAATCCATCTGATGACTGAATATTGGTGGGATGTTCAACATTTCCTGTAATCATAACTTCTTCATCAGAGCTGTTTTCCAGAATATCTTGCTTTATGTAAGTTCCAGGTGTTTCACTTTTGGTTGAAGCATATTGCCCTTGTTTTGGCATTGCCAATAATGATTCTACGACCTTGGAATTTTCTTTGAGTATCATTTTTTCCTCAGCAGCAATAGAAACCTGTGAGTTGGGTAAAGCCAATTCTTTAACCTGATCCATTCTGTCCAAACTATGAGATGATGAAGTGTGATCATCAACATCCAGTCTTAAGTCACTATGGTCCATTTGCTGTGTAGGAATATCAGTGGAGGCATTCTGGGGCTCATTGCACACCATTTCCTCAATAGAAATAGGCAGCATTTGACCCCTGTAGTCCTTTGAATCAATCTTGTATTCTTCCCTTTCAGTTTCAGTATTTGGAGCTGTTCGGTTGTATTTGTCAATTGTCTCCAAAGATGTAAATTCTTCATTTTGGTTGGAATCTAAAACCTTACTCCTGATCTTTTCATTGCCTTGTATCAATAGTTGCATTCTTTCCTCCATGGAATGCATTTGATTTTGATTTTCAGGTTTCCATTCAATGCCTGAGTCATCTGCTCCCATATTTTCCTCTGAATAAGTCCTACTTGAACCATGGCCTCTTTCAAAGCTTTCAGTTATTTGATTTGGACTCCCACTATTCATGGTTTGGTCTGTATTCACATCTTTTAAGGCTGTACCATATCTGTCTGAGGAGGTCAGTTTCTCCTGTGCCACACTATGTCCATCTACGTCACTGTCACTGCCAGGTGTATCAATATCTTCCTTGTTACTCAGGTCAGTGATCACTTTTGGCACATGAGATTGTAATTCAAAACTTTCAACAGAAACCACTTCCTCATCAGCCGTTGAATCCTTTGTTTCTTTAGAGACATGATGATTATCATTGGCAGTTGAACAATCTCTGATCTTTTCAACGCTTCCAGGTGCAGTGTTCAATGCCAACATTTGAGATGGGAATTTAAATGTTTCATCAGAGACTGTTTCTTCTTCTTCAAGACCTGGATACATTGTTTCTGAGTGAGTATTGCCATAATTATGGTTGTCTGAGCTTTTGGGAAGAGAATCAAGATTTGTCCCATCAGATTGCATTTTCAAAGTTTCAGTTGTAACCATTTCCTCATCAGGGCTTGGATTTTGTGTTTGTGCAGACACAAAGCTACTGCCATTGTCAGTGGGACCATCCCTGGTCATTTCTGTCTCATGAGTACAGGTTTTCAATTCTGGCTCATGAGATTGTAGTTCCATAGTTTTGACATAGGAAACTTCCTCACTAAGGCTTGGATTTTGTGATTGTTCAGAAGCATTACAACTACTGTCATTGTCAGTGGGACTGTCTCCGGACATTTCTGTCCCAAGAGGGAATGTTTTCAATGTTGGCTCATGAGATTGTAGTTCCACAGTTTTAACAGAAACCCTTTCCTCATCAACGCTAGGATTTTGTGTTTGCGCAGAAATAATACAACTACTATCATTGTCAGTAGGACCATCTCCGATACATTTTGTTAGCTCATGAGAATGTAATTTCAAAGTTTCAACATAGGCAACTTTTTCATTCAGGATTGGATCTTGTGTTTGTTCAGAAACATTAAGACTACTTTCATTGTCAGCGGGACCACCAAAGGTCATTTCCATGCCATGAGGGAAAGTTTTCAAGTTTGGCTCATGAGATTGAAGTTCAACAGTTTCATCAGAAATGCTTTCCTCGTCAAGGCTTGTGTTTTGTTTATCTACAGGAGCATTAAAACTTTTATCAGCGTTGGTAGAAACTCTTTTGGTCTGTTCTGTGCTTTGAGGAAGAGCATTCAATTTCGGCATATGAGATTGAACCTCAGAAGTTTCAGCACATACCATCTTTTCAATGCTTCCAGGCGCAGTGCTCAATGTCAACATTAGAGATGGTGGTTTAAATGATTCATCAGACAAGGTTGCATCTTCAAGACCTGGATACACTGTTTCTGAATGAGCATTGTCATGATTATGATTGTCAGAAATCTCTCTTGTCTTTTCTGTGCGTGTGGGAAGAGTATCTAGATTTCTTCCATCAGATTGCATTTTCAAAGTTTCAACGGTGACCATTTCTTCATCAGGGCTTGGATTTAGTGTTTGTGCAGAAACAAAGCTACTATCATTATCTCCAGCCTTTTCTAGCCCTTGGGGAAAAGTTTTCAATGCTGACTCATGTGATTGTCGATCCATAGTTTGCATTGAATCAATTTCCCCATCCAGGCTTGGGTTTTGTGTTTGTTCTGAAACATCATAACTGCTTTCTCTTACTGAGGGACCATCTCCAGTCATTTCTGTCCCATGAGGGAAAATTTTCAATTTTCGCTCATGAGATTTTCGTTCAACAGTTTCTATAGAAACCATCTCCTCATCAAGGCTTGGATTATTTGTTTGTTCAGAAACTTTACAACTAGTATCATTGTCAGTATGATCTTCTCCTATCATTTCCGTCCCATGAGGGAAAGTTTTCAATGTTGGCTCATGAGAATGTCGTTCCACAGTTTCCTTAGTAACCATTTCCTCGTCAATGCTTGGATTTTGTGTATCTATAGGAGGGACATTATCAGTGTTGGTAATATCTCTTCTGGTCTGTTCTGTGCTTTGAGGAAGAGTATTTAATTTTGGTACATCAGATGGCACTTCAAAAGTTTCAGCACTAACCATTTCCTCATCGGCAGTAAGATATTTTGTTTCAGCAGGAACAGCATTGATTTTGTCCCTAGAATCATGTTGAAATGTCTCATCATTACCTTCATTCCTGACAGATTGAGGATCATTTACAGAAATCGCCATTTTATTGGACATGACTTTCTCTTCAATTGTTTTTCCATCACTACTATCTGCCATCTTGCTTTCTTCCCAATTCATTTCTTTATTCAACTTATCTCTATGTGTAGACAGAGGCTTGATAACCTTATCAGCCACAATGGTTTCTTCTTCACTGCTTTGAATTTCCAAACTCGCATGATCCCTGCTATCAATTTTCTTGAATTCATTCTCAGCCCTGCTTTGCTGGCTATTGTTTTGCTTGTCATCAATTGTATCTGTTTCCATGTCTCTAGATTGAATTCCATGTCTACTTAATAGTTCATTGTCTTCAGGCAAGCTGCTCACCCCAGTATCTTTAATTTTTGATAGATTTGCCTCTTCTGGTAACTGCGTGAGGGAGGTACTTGGACTAACACTGTCAAAAGCATCACAGGTCTCCACTGGCATGACTTCCTCTTTAGAGCTTTCCCCATAAGAAGATCTAGTTTCTTTCCTATCATTATACAGGATTGATGATTTTGTAGGTGTTGGGCTTTCAACATAAGCTGTGCTATCCGTTGTTACAGGTAAAGGCTGCCCTGAACAGACAGACACTTCCAATGTTGATGAAAGATATGATTGTTCTGTGGGTAAAGTGGTATGATCATCAACTTTCTGTTGAACAGTCATGTTGCTATCCTGAATCATATCTGAACTGGTTCCACTTTGTCTCAAGAACCCTTCATCTTGACTTTGGTCATGTGTTGGTGTTCGTCCGTCCACGTTCGAAACAACTTGAGTACCTTTAGAAAGGACTGAGACAACATTCTCCCCTGCTGGAGTTTGTATGACACCTTGGTCTGTTACCAGTGAAGAATCAACACTGTCACTATCTAAGCCTGACGTTTGAATACCAAAAGATTTTAGAGAGACATCAGAACTTGTAGTTTGAGTTGCACAGCTTTTGCTATCCTCAGTCTCAAAACCATCACCATTTGCATTGAAGTTTTCATCATCATCTGTTTGAACTCCTTCTGTTGCAACATTCTCTAGTGAAGACCCTGTTTGTGTCATATCATCTTTAACTTTGATTATAATTTTGCCTCTCCGGGATTCAGCAATTGCAGAATCTGCCTGAATTCCAACATCAAATCTGCTCTCAGGTTCAAATATTAAATCAGTCATTGTGGCATTACTCACAGCATTCTGAGTTTGAGATGTTGAGTCGACTTGACAAGTGTCAGTATCATCAAAACTGGTTTGTTGCATGCTTATTACTCCAACATCAAGTGACTCGTCAGATCCAATGAACGCAGATCCTTGCTTCCTTTGATTATCTCTGTTTTGTTCATCCAAGGTTGTCGATTGCTGTCCCATTACACTGCCTGCAGCTTGTTGGTTCTTTGCTGTAGACTGAATGTAAGAAATGTTGTCAGTTCTAAAGGGTAATTGATGATATTCTTCAGGATATTCTTCAGAACTAGTAGGCTCTTGGCTCAACAATCTTTCTCTCTGGGATTGCAGATATTCCTCCAATACTTTCTTCTGTAGTTCTGGGGACAGCTTAACACTCCTAGAATCAAAATTTATGATGGAATCACTTGTATTTTTCATTGAAGTGCTTGAATCAATCAATTCATTGTCTGTCTGTGTACCAACAGTTTCTCCAAGCTTGTTAATTCTCTTCCTTGGAGAAACTCCCCTACTGCTCAGGGGCTGTCCATTGACTGTGATGGTCTCACTGTCATCAGAGCTGTCTAAATCCACTGGGGAGATCAAAGGAGGCTGTGTTTGAATGCTTTGAAGCATGCTTGTTGTTTCCCTCATCAGTTCGGACACCTGATGCCAGTTTTGAACTCCTGAAGATGGTTGAAATGTATGTGACACGCCAATAATTTCCTGGTCATCAAGAGAAACGCCCATATCCTCTGTGGAGTAATTTGGATTGTGTTCTTGGGTATCTACAGGGCTAAATGATGTATCAGTCCCAACAGATAAAGCAGCAATAGCATGATCAGTTTGACAACTATTCTCAGACTGCATGGGCTGAAGACCTGGTTTGAATTCCCTGAAATATGGTGTACCTGATTCTACCTCACCTCTGAAGTAGCTGTCACTTGAGTAATCTGAGGATTCACTTCCCCGTGGAGATGGCACATTATTGTCAAAAGGATTCACAGGCATCAGTTGCTCAAATTGATTTTTTGCCTCTTGTTCAAAACCCTGAAAGTACCTTGGATGGGATGCCTTTCTGTAGTGAAATCCAACACTTGATACCTCAGATGTGGAAGGCAGACTTGACATGTTTTCAAGTGGTGCTACTGACAGATGTGCCATACAATCACTGGGTGAGTTTTCATCATCTTCCATGTCATATGAGACTGCTTCCAGTTCCTCCAGTGTTTGGGTGATCTTTGGGGGAAAGATTTGTTCTGTGGAGTCATCTGTTTCCACATCATCAGCGTTTCTGACATCAACTGATTTGGACCTGTTTGACCGTTCCCTTTGAACTTTTTGGATTCGTTGATGTGAAATGTCATCTAGTGAAGCTGCTCTATCAAACAGTGGTGGCATGAGATCCCTGTATTCTGTATACAAGAAGGATGTGTTTGAATCAAAATCACTACTTGTATGCAAACTGTCAACTGATTTGCTGTAAAGTGGAAGATGCAGATCAAAGCCGCCGGAGGAGTCTGGAAATCTTCGAGGACTAATTTGGAAACTGTGATCACTAATGTCACATATATTTTGAGATTGATCCAGGAAGACAAAACAAATACTGTCATCAGATTCATTTGTGTTGTCCAAATATTTTCTGATATCATCTGCACAATTCACTGACTTTATCGACTTGTTCAGTTTTAATTCCTTTTTCATCCTGTCATTCATCATCTTGAGTTTACAGGGAACATCTGATTCCGATGCACTCTTTTGCCTCATCATCCTCCGCTGACAGAAATTTTTCCGATTTTGGTTCAACATTGACTTTGTACCGGATAGTTGCAAATTTTCAAGGCTATGCTTAGCAGATAATTGAGCTCGAGCAATGAGCAGTTTTCTGATTTGTTCTTCTGCAATCTTATCAAAGACACTTAAAGGTTTTCCTGAGAACTGAATGCGCTTTTCATCCATACTTATTTCACTCTGTGGCAATTTGATATCATCAACTTTTTCTTGACTTTGACAACTATTTGGATGTGAAGGTGGATGTGATGATTGTTGGTGACTTTCATTTTTCTCCTTGTCCAACATATCATACCTGCTTTGCAATCCAGCTCTGAGGGCTCCCTCTGGAGTAGAATGGCATAAATTGTCAGTCACCAAATGCAGGTCCTTGGAAGCATCATAAGACCTTTCTCTATTGAAAGCTGCAAGAGCTTGTGTATCAAAACTCTTCAATATGAGATTTGCTCTCTGAGAGATGTTTTCCTCTAAATTCTGAACTTGAGAAGCTCTCTCTAATTCTTGCAAATCGTCCAAAGACTGAGACAGCCTGCCTAGCATCCTTCTCCTTTTCAGTCCATGTATTGGCTTCAGGAATGCAGAATATTCCCTGATGGCAAGAATTGCATCAATCAGCCTCTCTGGAAATCTTCCGTGTGGTTGTGGAAGTGGAAGGATATCATAAGAAGGTTCAATGCTAGACCTGATTTGCCCTATCAAATCTTGCAATTCCTCAAGTGACAGATCTCGAAGTTCTCCAACTTCATTGACAAATGTAGTCATGTTGCTTGTGTCAAATTCATCTCCAGTGTGCTTCATCTCCACATCTGTAAAGCTCTCTCTTAATTCCCTTTTTGCCATTGTGTTATCACTTTTTAACAAACGTGATGGTGAAGGCAATCCATTCTCTGATTTGAACTTAGATGAATTAGCATGATTTGGGTCTTGGATTCCCATTTCAAAATCAAATGTTTTTTGTGTATTGACAGTGCTCAGATATGATAAATAATCTTGGTTTAATGGTTCTCTGGATGGTGACGTTGGTGACAGCAAGGCTGTCCCCTGTAAAGGAGAAACAATTTCTTCAGCATGAGCCACGAATAAATTGGTCAGGTCTTGAGGCAAGGCATGACGGACATTTGCACTTTTCAAGTAGCTACATCTTGGGGAAACAGTTGCAGATTCGGATTCAGTGAAGTCTGAGCTGATGGCAGAATCACTTAGACTTCTAACATGTCTTTGAATGCGAGCGATGGTCTTCTTCACTTCCTTCTTGAGAGCTTGTCTAACAGTTTCATTACTGATTGTCATAGCTGGTTCTCTTTCTCCCATTGCATCATCACTGATCTTTTCTCTTGCTTCTGACAGTATTTTCTGTTTTGCTTTGCCTTGTGTAGAGCTATTCCCTGGAAGTGTAGGTGAAAATACTGGAGACATGTTATTTTCCCACTGTCTTGGAGATTGTTGTGGAGTTTTGTATTCAGATGATAGTGTTCTATACGACGAGGTGGATTCAATACTGACTGCAGTTTGATTTGGGCTGTAAAAAATGTCATCCATTGATTCCTGAGTCAGGAGAGTGTCTTGGTCGTCAGAGGCCAGAGAATAATGACCAGAGGATGCTGTGATGGTTGGAGATGTTGCACTAAGACTCGACCACGATGCACTCATGAAGTCTGTGGAGACATCTGGGTTGTAGCCAGACATACCTGAATCTACCCGATCAAGACCTGCTCTATGGGATTGCATAAAACCCTGCTGATCTTGTACTGGACTTAAAGGCAGATAGTCTGTAGAACTATCATAATCTCTATTTTCACTATCATCCTTTTCTTTCATTTGCAATGGTTTCATTGTTTCATTATATCTGATGTTAGATACTTGATCAGTTTGTCCTGTTGCTTCTTGTTGACGTCTAGCTGATTTATGTAGCCTTTCATCTGAATCTGCTCTTTGTTGGTCATCCAGGTCTGTGTCTGCTAAATGTTCCTTACTGCCTGTTTTCAACCTTTTGGGGTGGCCATGATGAGGTTGAGACATATTTTCCACCTCTGATGGTGAATCCACAGACATATTACATTTTTCATCAGCTGTTCTACCTTCAGCTGAGCTTTCTCTGCTCAAGTTTTCACAATCTGTCTGTGGCTCATAGCTCATTGCATGCAATTCTTTCATGACTGTCTCGCTCACAATAATTCCTGATGCTAATGGATCTGGACTGCTGCTTTGAAGTTCCGTTTCATCTTTTGTGAGTGGCTCAAATCTATCTCTTCTTGAAACATTTGATGGCTGTGCAAAATGTTTATTGATAGTTTCTGGTACAACTATATCCCCAACAGTGTCAATATCTTCAGCATTTCTTACAGGATGACTCGTATGTTCAGTGTTCCCTCTGTTGGATAATTTATCAGTTTTATCTTGACTGGAAGATGCTTCCAATTCCATGTGATCCTCAGAATCCTTTAAAAGATGTGTATTGTTGTTACTTGATACCAATGATTCACTTTGGCTAACTTCCATTTGTTTTGTATCAAAAACTTTTGACAAGTTTTCACCAATATTTTCCTTGAGATCTTCATCATCATCTATACAGTCATCTTTTCTACCACAATCCTCATCAAGCAGGCCATACTCCTTGTGTAACTTTGTTAGCATTTCTTGCTGAGATTCTTTTGTGTTGAGATCTTTGGTGTCAGTGTTATACACCGGGGAAGAATCAGGATCACTGTCAGACCCTAAGGTACCATCCTCATTGAATTGGAGAAAGGAAGAGTTGGTCCATATTTCTGTAGGACGAATAGAGAGTTTCCATACTTTCCCACCACTTCCTTCTTCATGCACAGGAACATGAGGGACTCTCTGTTGCTCACCTCCAACAGTCATTTGTATATCACTATTTTGTAACTGTCCAGCACTGTCCCTTCCCCAAACGGTCACAGGAGATTGAACCATTTGTTGTCGGTCTGATCCAAATCTATTGACACCCTCTGAGTCATCATCTTTATCCATTCTCCTTCTTTGTGACACATCCATCTTCTCAGCAGACATTGGTGTAAGTTCAGATCTATCTTTATCCACAGAAGAAGAAAACGGATAGTCTTTGTGACCCTCCCTATTCACAGAAGAAGACAATAATTCTTCACTTTCACTGTCTCTGTGAAGACTGGAACTATCTGTGTCCAAAACCTCCTTGACTAAATTGTCATTTCCTCTAGCTGTTCTCTCAGCCACATTTTGCCTTCCACCAAGCCTTGACTTTTCAATATCCTTGTTTACATCATGTAGTGTTTCTCTTCTTGAACCATGCCTACTTCCTGTTAAGGAATCCTCTGAATATATGCTACCGTCATTCTCTGATGTGACATATTCCTCAGAACTCAATGTCTGATGCTGTCCGCTTAGCTTCCTCTTGATTAGAGATTCTGGTAGGGACTTGGGTGTTGGCTTTCTACGTTTGCGAGATCCTGAACTGGGCCGAGATGATGGATGGGATGAATTGTTGCCTGTGGAAAGAAAATGTAAAAAAATGGGATAAAATTTTGAATTTCTTATATTGCAGGAAATGGTAACATCTGTTATAGTATGTCGCTCGACATCGCATGGAATGCATGGCTCTGATACTGCCAGCTTGAGAACATTGACTTGTGTTTTATGTTTTATGTTTTCTGTGCTTATTAGCTGATGAAGGAGAAACCTGAAAGTTCGTTGATTTGATACTTGTTTAACACATGGAGCTATACCATTTTCATCCTTTTTTGCACACCTCTTATAGACATAGAGGCCTGTAAACCCTAAGATATAAAAACATGGGAATTTTGCAATGAAAACCAGGACATTTTCATAAAATCTTGGGAATTTCAAGAAAAAACCCATTATTATGCAGAAGAACCGGAATTGTCATATGCAAATCTGATAGTTTTCATAACACCTTGTTTCCTGGCTGGGATCATTGACACATCTGGTATTCTTCACGATAGATGTGAAGATATTGTTTTTAAAACTTAACATAGTTCAAAAATTAGTTCTATAAAAACTTGTCTGCTTTCATATCTATCAATCATTTTTATATATCAGATACTCTACCCAGGCGCTAATATCTAGCTAAAACTCTCTAAACATGTCCTTTTTTGGCACTGATGATATATCAAAGCAGCATCTACTGTCTTACATCCATCTCCAAAAGATCTTGTTTGAAATGTGCCTGGGTTTGATTCTTGGCAATTCTAGGCTTGACGAGTCCTTGGAAAAGACTCTTCAGACACTTTGTCCTCACTTCACTGAACTAAGAATTAGTACCTGGTTATAGGCGGAGAATTGTATTGTCACGTTACTAGTATGATGCATCCAACAGGCTGGTCTACTGTATGTTCCATAGAAGGACTTTGAAGGACAAGACCTGCTAGGGGATAAATGATGTTAAGTCTGTGAGCCTGTGGATTAGAAACCCATCTTAGCCTTCTATATTTGATTAGCTCACCTGAGGCTAACGAGTCATCCGAAAACTGGCCCCCCTCTTCAGAGTCTGACTGGCTGTGGCCTGCTCCTTGCTTGGGAGCAGTCCTCCTCTTGCTCTTACGATTTGTGCTGTTCTGTTGTTGATGGCTTGACAGTCTGAGAAATAATAATAATAATAATAATAATAATAATAATAATAATAATAATAATAAATATAATAACAACAACAAAAACAACAATAATAATAATAATAATAATAATAATAATAACACTAATACTACTACTACTACTACTACTACTACTACTACTACTACTACTACTACTACTACTACTACTACTACTACTA
>JARFNW010168515.1:0-17571 GCA_031763155.1 Dirona albolineata
CGGCCGCCCCCCCCCCCCCCCCCCCCCCCTATGCCATATTCATTTCAGCATGTTTGATAGTCATGTTAGTAAAGCAGTGGATTGTCATCCCTTGTGGTCCTTTGGGTCTATCATTTCCTGTTCATTGTGATAGTATTGTATTATCGGCCAGCCTCATGAGTAGGCTTGGATGCACAAGCGTGCAAACCTGGATCCCAAACAAAATGGTCCAAATAGCAGATACAGAAATTTATTGATATTACAAAGTCAGATCAAAGCCAAATAATGTAAGCCCACTGTGTAAAAAAAAAACAAAAAAACAACCCAACTAACTTGGGCTTCAAGAGCACTCAAATTTTGGCTGCTGTAATGTGTAATACTGTCTTGATATCTCTTCTCCTCTTTCTCCCCTCTCCCCCCCCCCCCCAACCCCCAGCCACCCCCCAGATTAAAAACATTTCAGACTTGCCTTAGTTTCCAAAATGTATTTTATTTAGACTAAGCGTTTTCGAGTGTATTACCTCACACACACATTTTGTATAGTTCACCAATAACACTACACAATGAATGGGATGTGAATTGTTAATTATGATTTTTATTTTTTATTTTGTTGCACATTTTTGTTGTTGTTTGATGGTTTCCTTTAGTTGGATTATTTTAAGTTTTCATGGAATGGCAAAGAGTAATAACTCAATTTTCTAAATTATGTTTCCATTATATTTTGTTAACTATTTTTTGGTTGTTGTCCATCATGATAGTTATAAATATATATGTATATATTGAATTATAAATGTAAAATATTTTCTCCTGAAAAAGTGTGTTTTGGCAAAAATTGTCATTTATCTAAAAAAAATATTTGTTTTTCTTCCCTTCCTTAGTATGAAAAGAGCAAGCTCGTTGTCAGTGCTTAACATCATCAGCAGTAATGATGACAAATTACATGTAAGTAATCTGTACACCCAGGAATTGAATGGAGATATCTATAATTTTACCTCATTACAGAAGTTTGGGCCTGATTAATTTATTTTTTTTGTTTGTTTGTTTTTTTTTGGGGGGGGGGGGGGGGGGGTGTTTGTATCAAGGGTTGTATATTTAAGATGGCTATTGATATAGACTAGTCTCATTACTGGTTTTTGTAACCATAAATTTTAATCAAATTTTGATTTTGTTGTAATTGATAACTCACACAATTATTAAAGAACTAGGAACATAACTTCCAACTTGGCTTGTAAGTTTTTTGGTTGAAGGGATATGATCTGGCCACCACTGACTCAACGTCAATGTAGTACTCTGTTGGTTTGAACAAAGTTGTTAGGTATGGCATGTCTCAGTTGTGGTGGTCCATGTTATCATCGTGTTGCTGACTATGATGATTATTGTGGATCTAAGAAACAGGACTCGATTTATAAATCTAAATTGTAAATTTATCATTATCATGGTGTTATTGGGCAAATCATAGCTTTTTCTAAATTATATCTCAAAATAATGGGAAAGATGAATAATAAATCACACGACACTCTTACAACTTACTTGGTTTTTTGTTTTTTTCAAACAGGAAAGTCGTCGGTCTGTTGGAGACTTGACTGGAGCAGGAAATGGAGACTTTCGACCGAGGGGACGCGCAACACCAACTGAGCTATTGTAACATTGGTCTTGATTTTTAGAGTTAGTTTGAATGAGATTTGCATGGGGAAGGGGCAATTACATACACTTGGTGTGCAGGCTGTATCTATGAACGAGTGTGAATCTGTGTGCAACGTGGATTTTGATATGTATATATTTTAAAGAGCTTCAAATGGAAGAGAAATTGAAGATTGAGTTTATCTGTTTTAAATGTCTCAAGAGACATTTGTAAATTTTCCATGTTTATCAAACCAAGTCCCGATATGTTGGAATCTTTTCCATTTCTTTTTTTTTTTTCTTTTTTTTTTTTTTTCTGGTGAAAAAAAACCATTTGGTAACATTATTGGTATGCCAGATTGTGTAAATTACATGCATATGAAAGCCATATTGAAAGACTTGAAGTTTATAACATGAGAAGTATTTTTATAATGCAGATAGAGTTATTCAGTTGAACAGAGGAACCTCATGCAGCTTTTGAGGCTTTATTACGGATAGAAACATGTCTTGTTATCACCAGAAGATTATCATGTTTTAGAAGCATTGATCTTGAAAAGGGTGTTACACACTCAAAATGTTGATCCTGTCATTGGAAACTATTTTCATTTCAAATAAACAAAGACTTAGAAGCCAGAAAAAATTATAATTTCAAAATAGACGTGAGCATTGTGGAATTTCAACTTTTAAAGATTCCAAGATATAAAAAAGAACCTTGTATAAGTAGTTTTCAAGTACGAAGGACTTACACAAATTCAATTGCTGTATCCCGAAGTGGTTGTTAATTGATGGAGAAATTAAGTCATTACACACTGTGTCGGGCAAATTATCTGAAAACTCATCTTCATAGTTGTAGGATGCATTTTAAACCTTTTTGTCAACAAAATGTTTAGAGATGATATCTAACGCAAGAACTGCAATTTTATCAACAAGCCAAAAAAGCTGCATGTGGCTCCTCATGGTCTTGCTATGTGACGGTTTCCACATTTTCACAAAAATAGATTCTTTCATTTTTTACAATATTTGACATATTTTAATCACAGTGTAAGCTTTGCTGATTTGGAGTAAGAGTTTGACATGATTTCAACACCCTCTTTATTGAAATGGGTGGTAGAGGAAATTTGAAATCTGGTACATGAAATTTGCATATTGAAAGCCTTGTTTGGTTTTCAGGGCATTAATTGTCATTCTTGTTTTAGCAGTCGGGTAAAGTTCAATTGATTTTGTGACCTTTGTTGGCCTTTCTTTAGTTGAATAGGATTATATGAACCACTGAGTGAAATTATTGAAATGTTTATCTATTATTATTGTTATTATTATTACTATTACTACTATTGTTATTATTATTATTATTATTATTATTATTATTATTATTATTGACATTATTACTATCATTAATTTTTAATCAATCGTAGGTATACTTAGATTCACAAGTCATTTGTTTGTTTGGTTTTTTTTATTGTGCAAATGCTTTTAGTGATTAATCTAGTACACATGAGTTTACTTACCTTAAGATAGAAGTTTCAGCATAGCTTTAAATGTATTATACCTACTATCTCTAAGCATCTTGATTACATTATAATAAAATTCAAGAGTTGAGAAAGTGGAAACCAAGAAAACTGTTTGGCTGAATAGCACAGTCTATCACTGGTGGTTGATAAACATTTCTTAAGTATTTACATACTTTTACACAAGTACACAAACACACACATATATATTCACTATTCACATGTGCGCGTTGACTCAACCAGAGGTCTTTCAGTACTTTGAATGTTTCTGGACTCCATTCCTTGCATCCCTGGGACTAACAGCTCCTACCGCAGTCTGCAACAGACTGATTCCTCACTCTACTACAACGTTTTGTAAACTTCCATCACCCATTTAATTTACCTTATCATTTACGTGTATTCACAACAAGAAATCACCTCATAACCATATTAGTTTTTAATCAATGCTGTAATAATAATAATGATATGTTCCTGTCTCTCTATTGTGGATGTCTTTAAGCTTGGCACTTAGTTGCTTATATCTATATTTGAAAAAATAAATAAATGAATATTTATACTACAGCCATTATTACTATTATTATTATGCAGTTTCAAGTCATATGGTTCTTTCTGCCTTAAGTTAAAAGATACTGCTCCATACATAAAGATTTCGTCTCGTTGACTTTATGTCTGTAACTAATTCAAAATGTTTTTTGCCTGGGTTTGTCCCATCTCTGTATGCCCTTTCAAATTGTTTGTCTTGTCTGTTTTCATCAAACATGTGTGGCGTTTGTTTTTGTATGATTTACAGTAGATACTGTTGAATGTTACAGATTAAAGTTTAAAAAGAATTAGAATACATTGGGTTATTTTTATGTGGCATAAAGGTATAAAACGTTCCTTTTATAGAAATGTGACATAACGCCTGTCAAAAATAGTTCACTCTTAATTGGGTGTCTCTCTGAAAAGACTTTCTTCTAATGGCCCACCGACAAACCGCAGGTACCATCCCATTACTCAAAAGTAAAACCTCTTTCTTTCGACTTTTTTCGTGTCTAAGAGGAAGGTCAGTGTAACTTCATTGCAGTTAACGTGATGAAGTAGTGATCCATGGGTTGTAATATTTTGGCAATTTTAATGTGCCAGGATAGATACAACCTAGAATCATGAGAAGTGGACTTGGTATCTTTGTGTTGGAAGTGTTGGTTTTAGAAGAGATTCTCAATTCTCAAAATGTGACATGAATTTTGTTAAAACTACTTAGTCCAGTTTTGACAAGAATAGATCGTTGATTGGACTTTCTTTTTTTCTTTCTTTTTCATGATACATGAGATAAGTTAGTAAAAGTAGTTTGTCTAATTGTGTGTTTTTCTTCAAGGAATAATTATTACTGGCTGTGATTTGTTGACTTTGCTTGACACGTTGATTTGCTTTCTCAGTTTCAAGAGAACATAAGTCAAACCAACAAATATTCAACTACAACTAACATTTCTGTACTTTTTAACAAAATGGCTGCCTACTATGTTTCTGTTTACGGTCAAATTAGATTTTTGTTTGTTTGATTTCACCTCATTATCCCCATTTATGATCAAAGCCACCCTCTTTAGCTCAGTCCAGTCGTAGGGATCAGAGCAAAGCTTTTCAATGTAACATGCTGTTTGTAATATTTTTAACAAGTTCATAGAGTGCTGATGGTGATGTTCAGTCATGAGATTTTGAAAGTTGACTCTTGGAGGCCTTTTACAATTATTTCTTTATAAGTTGTACGCTTGCCAGTCATGATGCTGATACGAGTTTCATGTCATGCCAGTTTTAGTTGCATGTATCTTTCTTCAATTACTTGTATTGATGCAATATCTCTCTATCATTCCATCTACAACTTACTTCAATCATGGACTTTTCAAATCATCTTTAAAAGCTTTATTTGTGTGGCTGTTCCTTCAGCTTTTTTTTTTTTTTCCCCTAATCTCTTTTGAGTTCTATTTTGTTTTTGTCTTGTTTTGTTTTTTGTTGGTTTTTTTTCTAATCGCTGTTTTTAAATCTTTTTTTTTCTTCAAACGTTTATGTAAATGTTATGGGTGGGGTAATTGGATCTCCTCAATGTAACTAATCCCTTTCAGTTGATTGTTTTTTTTTCTTTTGTTGTTGTAAATATGACTCAGTGGTAAGATAAAAAAAAGTTATTTGATTGTGAAAAGGCCATGCATGTTTTTATAACAAAACAGTTTTGAGAAATCTTTTCTGATTATTTATTAAAGGGGTGGGATGCTTAAGATTAGTTGGTTTTGTGTTTACTAGTGTTTCTCCACTGACTAGACCTATGTGTTCTGCATTTTATATAGTAATATATATATATATTATATATAAACTCATATCATTTTTTTGTTCTTAATAGGTTCGCTTGTTGAAATTTAAAGATCAGAGAGACCGGGGTATTGATATTGTAAGGAAAAGGTTAATAATGTTGAATTGAAAGAAATGTTGCATAGAAATAAAAAAACAAATTTTCACATAATTGAGTATGATTTGTGTAACAGCTGTCAACTGCCTCTGGCTAATGCAGAGATTAGATGTATAGTTTTGTATATTATTTCTTGCTTTGGCCATGTATCAATTGGTTGCTCCCCACACTTTTATCAATTAAGTTTATTCATTTCTTTTTCTTTCTTTTTTTGTTTGCATTTATTAAGGGTCTAATTGTTACTTGATTACTTGTGCATTTCTGTTTGACAACATATTGCTGTCCTACATCCACTTAGAGGGAAGTGAGAATAAAAATCAGACTATGAAAACATTGAACCAACCAATGTGATTAAGTTTTGAATTTTTGAATTATTTTTTGTATAATTAATTACTGACATTAGGATGATTTCTTTTTTTATGATTTTGTTTAGTGTACAGTCTTCAAGGGGAGCTTACTGCGCTTCTGTTGACTCCTGATTATTAATTTATTAAAGTGGTCTTTATTGATCATCCACCATGTGAAGAGTTCATGTACTTTGTGTGTATGTGTGTGTGACTGTGTAGCAGCTTCACTTATAATGGGAAGCTCAGGGACATGAAAAAATATCTGATCTAACCAAAAAGCCCACTTCACCAGAATTGCAGTGGGGGGAAAAAGCTCATTGAGTTTGAGAGGAATCCAGAATTTGAAGGAAGGTTGAGTTGAGTGGAAGCCACTGTAGTTGACTGAGTTCTAAAATTGCTGAATATTTCAACATCGAGAGTGTTGAATTGTAACAGAAAGTGAATAATATGTAATAGGATAATGTTGCAGTGCCAAGATGGCGCATAGCTCAGTGGTACCGTAGTGAGTTAGTCTACTGTTCTTGGCAAGGCGGTGTTGCTGTGGCAGGCATAGGTAGATTCCCCATTTCAACAAATCTTTTTTCTACTCTTGTTATTGTCTCTCACTGGCGCTGCAACATTATCCTACTTTTATTCTGTCTACTATCAGTATCAGTGCCCCCTTCCGTTAAATTATAGGAAAGTGAAGTGAAACCATTAAGACTTTTTTCCACCTACATAATCATGGATGTCGGTCTGGTCTGTGACATATTGATTTTCGCTACCACCTTTAACTTACCTGACATACTTCGTTTTTACAAGGCTATGCCAGAAGTAGATTTAATGATCATTCAAGTTGTCAAGTTAATTATTAAATGTGGTCAAGATGCTGATAAGAGTAAAGACAATTTCATTGGATCGTCAGAAACAGAAAACCAATCTATAAATCCTTGGCAAGAACACAGCAATGTGTAAATGCTGTAGGGGTGCCCAAACAAAATTTAAATAATTTCCCTCCCTCCCTAACAAATAATTTTTCATTCTACTTCTACAATAATTACTACAAACCGATTGTTTTTTCTACTACCATTCCCAAAGTATCGCAATTGCATAGGCAGTCACGATACCCTTACTTATTCAAAAGGCTCTTCACACAGTCGATAATTATTCTCACACCTCATCAACCAATCCTCTTTGCTCCAACAGACTCGCTGCCACTAAAATAATAGTCTGGAATGGCACGGCTTGCTATATATCGAGTTTGAAACCACCTTTTGGGGATGGCGGCATAGCTCAGCCGATATGTAGGCGGACGGCAAGGCTATATTGCCGTGGTAGGCATGGGTTTGATTCCCCCACCCACTCCCTCCCACAATTTTTTTTCTCTCTCACCGGCTACTGGTACAAACATTTTTCAACTATTATTATTACTCCCCTTGGCACAGTGGGCTGATCCCCTGCTTGCCTTAAAAATCTTGATCCATAGATTTTTCAGCTCTGTATCAGGCCATGTGCACTAGTGGGTCACAGACTTGCACTTAACCTGGATACATTTGTATCTGGGTCTGCACATCGAAGCCTTTTCCCTTGCACACTGTCCTCGGCCAGACCCTGAGTTGGTCCCTACACTTTAATTACGGTTCTACAGGGAACAGATAAACAATTTTCCCCATAAATAATAATACAGTACTGTATAAAGATGTACTGTATCGTAATCTGATTGGGAGTGAGTGATGAGATTTGCCATAGGATATGTATTAGTTGCAGCGCTTGACTGATCGCATCTCAATAAGCTGTCATTTTTTTTACATGATAATATACATGCAAGTCAGAACAAACTCATGGTTGTGTGACAAAATTGCAAATAAAAAAAGCTGCCATTTTGTCTTTTCAAAATAAGAATAATAAATTGCCATTTCAAACTTTGTTCACTATCTTAGATAAACACATTTGAATTCCACATTTGCACTTCTTTTTTTTTCATTAAAGAAGAATTTTAGCCTCAAACTACCACAATGCAGGTTAGAACCCAGCCCCATGCCAAGATCCACCAGGCTTGGAGTGTGTAAAGCAACAACAAACACAACTACACAACCCAACCACCGGTGTACAGGGCTAGAAACTGGATCGGCACTTGATGACAAGTATGTCATTTTGATGGGATCAAGTGCACTTTTTTAATTCAATGACCAATATTTAAATGAAGAGGGAGCTGGCACTGATAGTCTAGTTGACAGAATAATAGTGGGGTAATGTAACAATGCCAGTGAGAGTCAAGAACAGAAAATAGAAAAAAGATTTGTCGACCAGGGGAATCAAACCAATACCTGCCACGGCAACACTGCCTCGCCTGGTAACAGAAAACCAGCCCACTACCTCGGATTAGCTCAGAGGTAGTGGGCTGGTTTTTCTGTTCACGTGAGGCAGTGTTGCCATGGCAGGCATGGGTTCGATTCCCCCGGTCGACGAAAATTTATTATCTGTTCTTGTCACTCACTGACCCATTACATTATCCCACAATCATTCTGACCAATATTTAGGCCATTACTTGGGTATCTTCTAACTGCATTTGCCTTTCCTTGTTGATTGAGCCGTTGTAGTACCCATTGTGCTTGTTACCCATTTCAAATTCATCAACTTGGAGACAGAAATGGCACTGTGACTACAAAAATATTTCTGATTGAAAATATTTGACAGTACCGGTACCATTGTTTTTGAAACAATTCAGCACTGATAGATATAATCAGAAATACTGTCACTACTTTCTGCGTTATTTTCCAAGCATTTCATGATGCAAAAAGATCAAATAACACAGCAGTCTATACACTACACTCAATTTAAAAAAGACAAAGTACAACATATATCTCATGACCCACCACAAGACAAAAGACATATATACTTTATGAAAAATAATGAAATAAGATTGAAGACATCTTGATAAGAACTACATTGTTTTATTCATGTCAGATCAATGTGATATGATCAAGAATATGATATGACTGACTTGCGTGGGTTTTTACTTATACACAAAATGTAAATCTTAACTTACGATGAAAACAAATGTGAATAAGGCTAATGACACTGATGATTTTTGCATGACATTAAAACATGTATACAAAGAATACATAGGTTTTTTTGTATTTTTTTTCAAATACATTTTTTAAAATGTTTCTCAGCACCATATATAATGTGAAATAAAAATAATACAAAATCTTAGGACTTTGACAAAGGTGGGATGTAATTCTTCTTCCAAGCTTCTCCTATAGCTCATCTATGCGAGATCCTTTCGAGAACCAAAATTTAAATAATACAACAACAGGAACTCTAAACTTCAATTGATGATTCTTCTCACAGACTATTCTGCAATAACCTGAAAATAATTAAGATCATTGCGTACTTGTTTTTTAAAAATTGTAAACTCTTGAACTGAAAGATTCATGTTTTGGAAACATTCAATACAATAAAGCTGACAAAAAGTCAGGAACAGTGATAAATATGAGACAAGAAACTTTTGACTTAATAAATTAAAATGAAAAGTCAAATTACAATACCAAGAAATAATATAGTTACAGTGCTTGCATGTAACATTGGATCAAAATAATTAGATCATTTTTTTTCACAATGGTGGATTCTAATAGAATGAAATAATAAAGTGTAAAACAAAATGAAGTAAAAGGTAGAAAATAATACATTCAGGTTTCTTATTTTTATAGAACAAATTAATAACAATATCCAAAGACCTAGATAGATAACATTTGAGGTAAAAGCAGCCAAGAAATTAAAAAAATGTAACTGAAAACAGCTGCCATTTTTAACATGTTCTAAACATATATTATTATTATTATCGTTATTATTATTATTATTATGATTGTGCAATTGATAGAGTTTGATCTTACAATGGGCTACAAACATGACGTATTTTGGATATACCAGTATCCACTAAAATTCAATAATGGGACCAAAAATCTATACATCTTAAAATTTCAACAAATCATATAATATATAATATAGTACATTTCATTAAAATAGGATTTTAAATAAACAAAAACGTGAATATCTTATTTCTATTTAACAAAGATAAATATCATCGAGGCAAAAACCCTGACTATGAAGCTGTTGAGCTTTTGATTAGATCTGCCAGATTGTAATGAAAAATCATAGCAATGTACAAAAACAAAAAAAAACAAAAAGACAAGTGAGCCACTCTATACCTTTAACATTTACTCAAATCCTTGAGGCTAACTTCTCCACTCGCTGACAAAATAACATAATCAAACAATATGTTGGTTTTATTGCAACATCATATTCAGACATCCTCTGGATTATCATCATCATCATCATCATTTTCGCCATCATCATCATCCTCATCATCATCATCATCGTCATCCGCCTCGCCATTTCCCCCTGCAAACCTCTTGATATCTTCTGGATCTTCTTCGTCTCCATACAACTCCTCAAATCGTTCAATATATGTAAACTTTTGTTTATGTTCCTCCGTCAAGGGCTTATTTCCAGGCCTCACCATCAGGACAGGTTTCATGCCAGCTCCGAAAGCAGCATCTGCCTCTGTTGGATTTAAACACAATCAATAATATTCGTGAAAAACAAATAACCAAATTTTTATCTCATGCAATGTCATGAAAAGTAAGTTTAAAACGGCTTTCATTTTTCAATTGTACATGCTTTAAATCCAGATTCATGTCTATCACTCACTGGATCCATGATTCAAATAGACTTTGTGAAATAACATAAAGCTTTACAGCTTATGTACTCTTAATGAAAGAAAATTGTATACACTGAGCATGTGTAGTAGAGAAATGAGCTTGTATACGAAGGCTGGGAAAGTTGATCCCACACAATGTAGGCATGACCTGACCATGGTTGTAAAAGAATTAGGTTATATTAGTGCAAACCTGTTGGCGGTCTTTACTGGATTCCACTGTTCACTCCAAAATGGTTATAACAAATTATTGGGGACAGAATAACTTACTTAATTTTAACATTATTTCATAATAACGAAATGCACTTGAGTGAGTTGTCAGTGTAATAGTTTGGTGGGGGTATTTGCAGTTTTGCATCACTTGTGTTTGTTGGTCAGCAGAATGAGGCCTCATACTTAAACTAAAAACAGCTGTTACTTTTACAACATCAAATTGAATCTTCTCATTATATACAGCAAACATGTATTTTGAAGCATTTGCTCTAACGCTAGTTTCGATATAAGGGTTTTCTTTGTAATAATTTTGGAGCGTGCATTGTTACATGATAAAATGCTCCACTTCATTTGATTCTTATTCCCAAGGAAGGAACATATCAGAGATCCTTCATGAAAAGAATACTGATTATCGTAGACTCAAATTCTACATATATCTATTTACCTAAAGGAAGAAACATGTAAGCCTTCACAAAAGTATAAAAAAAATAAAATGACAGTCATCAACATTGTGTGATTTAGCAAACGCCGTCCCAATCTTTTGTCAATGTGACAGGTGTGGTTCAAGTCTGTAAGTGTAAGTCATCATGACCACATAACAAATAGAAATTAGATAACTTTTGGTAATACAATTCACTTGTGCCTCTTTCTTTTAAAAGCCATTTGAGCTGAATATATCCATACTTCCCTAATTTGATCCATATAATAAAAAGTTCAAACTGATTAACTTGTTAAAAATCTGCTCTTTTCCCCAAAATGTTACCTTCAGGAATATCTGTAATGAAAAGCACATCTTTTGGTTCATTTCCTATCGCTGCAGCAATCTTTTTGTAGCTTGCAATCTCTGTCTTGCTGCCAGTGGTGGTATCAAAGTAGTCTGTGAAGACCTTGGAAACAGAATAACAAAGAAATCAAGACTTCATTTATTTTTCTAATGTAAACTTGTATAACAAATCTGAAAAACTGCTAACCTTCCATATTGAGAAAGGCTGTTATTCCTCTCCATCTTGTTAAGATTATAAGAAATCCAACAGTTATAAATACTGACACTAGATAAAAACAAATGAAGGCTTCCGGCAGCAGGAATGAATTTTTTTTAGATCAGTCATTATTGAAAATTAAGAAAACATGGAACATTCAGAATGGGGAAGACACAATTTAATAATTTCAGAAAGTGTAAAAGCAGAGGAATTAAATCAACACATACAAGGAAAAGACATTATACGATAGAGACTTAAGGAGAAAATATGTCTGTAACTAATAATTCAATCCCACACTATCATGTAAAAAGGAAAATGACAAAAAGAAATTGCATTTCTACACATTTCTTACCGAAATACCTCTTCATCAAATTGCCATCCACAGCCAAATTTAGTCAAGTGACAATACAAGCAGCTCTTTCAATGACAACATTAACTCAATGTAATTTGTAATATCCAGTGGGAGTGGTTCTGCTCTGCATTTAAGTGCCTCATAACTTTTATGCCATTCAAAGCCAAAAACAATGATCCATCTGTCACAAATCAAAACTTTAAAGACTCACCTCTGAAAGGTCTCCAAAAGTGCTATACGTAAAAAGCAGCCTCTGTGCCTCTACACTTCCAGATGAGAATACATACATAGTGAAGCCTTCTTCTGAGAGCATTTTTAACATTTGACCAGCATCTTGAAACAATCTGTGGAATAAATCAAAACCATGGTTACCAATCATTTCATCCTTTCCTTGCTTCTATCTCCTGCCCTCCAATAGTAATGGCACATAACCCATTATATATGGATTTATTGAGATTGAAGTTTTAATTTTTGGGAAATAAATGAGAATAAACTAGAATGATAATAATATTTGTATAGTATGTTATGACTCAGGTGATGAGTAAGACCACTTCTCGAAAGGAAATTTTGACAAATATTATGCTGTCACTTCCAGCAGAGAGGGCCAAGGTTTACATCTGGTTCTCGAGGGGATAATTTCAAAGGAACTTTTAGTTTTTACGGTTGTCTTCTTGTAGATTCATCTTAAAAAATTGATAGAACTTGTGCTGGAAATCAACGCTTATCATAAAGAAACAAACTGAAGTCATGACAAGTCTGTGGCATGGTAAGAATACTGTGGGTGTGTACTGTCAGCCTAATGTCAAACAGCAACACAATCATTATAATACACATATTTGCAACGAGAGACAATTCTAAACTCCTCTATCCTCCAATACAAACAAAATATGATTAAATTCTACACTTTTATTTTTCATGCATTCTGCAAAAGGCAAGTTGTATGTAAGAATGACAAACAATTTGAACTTACTCTCCCTTTATTTCTCCACTTTCATAAGCTTGTTTCCAAATCATTCCCTGCAATGCTTTCAGTTCTGTAGACTTACGATCTGAATCCATCTGCCACCTGACATTGTCACATGCAGCTTTCACAATGTCATCTTTATTAGCATCCTCCGCCGGAATATCCACCACGCCATCTTTTTTCTCCTCCTTGTCCTTAAGAGCCTGAATAGACAAAAAAAAAAGGAAAATGACATAGCTCAACCTTTTTTTTTCAGATTTACATCTTCTGGCAACCCTCATTCCCTCATTAGTGAATACTAAGAAGATTGATATCATTACTTTGGTCACACATCATCACCTATCTTTACAAAACTTTGATTTTATTATTCTCCATCATTTGTTTATTGGATATGTGACATGACTGCTTGTACTTGTACTTTTTAAATAACATTATAATGTTCAGTGCTGTCAAGCTGAACGAAAAATCAGGTGAAAAAATGAGTGACAGTGGTTCATGGTCCACTAGGACATAGCTCTGAAGGCAATATCATCTTAAGACATGTGAAGAGTTTCTTAGGAACCAAAGTTTTTTTTAATGCCACCATTTTGACATTCAGGACCAAGAGTTATAAAATAAAAAACAAAACAAATGGCAATGAGTTATTCAATGTAGATTCAGTAGATTTTATAAGAAACTCTTTTGCAGAAAAATGAAGTTCATCTCAAATGAGTAGTCAATAACTTTTGTTAAATTACTCACCAGAGCTCTCAGGGCAGAGACAGCCTTTTGCACCTCTGTTTTTTCAAAGTTGTCTGTGAGGTACTTTTCAACATTATCTTTAACATATGGAAACAACTTATCCTGGGGATGGAATAAACATAAATAATTCAGGTTAATCACTTAAAATACATATATATTATATATGAATGAACCAGTATATTGATCTGGAGAAATGTTAAGAGTGAGTAATAGTAATAAAGTAGAATTTGTTTTAAATCTTTTAATCCGAAATTGAAATTGAACAAATTGATTTTAAATATTTCAGCATTAGACAAATCAATGATTCAAATTGTGGGGAAAAAAAGAAGAGAATATATGTGTATGAACATAACAATTAGGTATGTATGCTCTAACATGTTACTTTTAATAATTTTGGGAGAATGTTTAGGAATAAAGCCAAACAGATTTATTGACTCCTTTGAGGATCACACCTGTGTGATCAAAAGTTTCAGAAATTGACTGATTGAGACAACTTTCTATCCACTGTATAAAGTAGACCTTTTTACTTATTCTTCTCATTGCAAGCTTGAGGTCATTACAGAGTGGAGTATGCATGTGAATATGTGTTGTGTGGGTATGCAACCTTTTAGATATTTAATGAATGTTGTTTAAAGATGAAGACTAAAGTTTCAAAATAAAAGAACAATACTAATACTAAAAAGTATAAAATCAGGAGATTGAACACATTATTGTTTTGATGGGGAAAAAATGGACCACAGTTCCTTTACAATACACCATAATAATACCAGCATAATCAGCACTAAAAACACACCACAAAAGAAGGTGACTCATCACTCATTGACAAAAATAACTACAAGTACAAGAATGTTGTGGGGGGGGGGGGGGGGGAGGAGACAAAAATACCCAAACTTGTGAAGCAAAGCCCAACCCTAATATAAGTGTAAGATATATTATTAGTGTCACCAGTGTGTTCCCACAATTGTGTATGTGTGTGTGTTGTGTGTATGCACAGCTGTTATAATAATATACTGTTAGACCAGATAGATCATATCCCTGTTCTTGTGTTCATTCTGTGATATAATGCTGAGCCTATTTAATATCAAAGTCAAAGCTCTGTCCCCTTTTCCATCAGCTTTCATTTTAGCTCCCTCTATTTCAATTCATTATGAAGATGAACCAATCAAGGACAAAACTCTTGATAACTTCGATGGTTCTAACAATAGCTGACCATCTACGCTTGCCTAACACTAACATACCAACCGGTAAGATCCAGTCTCCCAATGCATTAGGCAGTCACGTGACTTTACCTCGGCATAGGCGGCTCACTTCAAACGCACCGGGTGTCAATAAATAATAATTACACACGTGACAGTACCTAGTCTGTTGTTATGCAATTGGCTCTTAAAATTATAAATTGAAGCGTTCAGTAAGTGTGAGCAGTACACGGAGAAGCATATCTACATTTTGATACAATTTCTCCGAACACAAGTTTTTACGCAAAAAAAGTGTCAAGACTTGGTGTTTTTGTTCTCACAAAGACAAAGCAAAAGAATAGATTTAGATGAGAGGTGGAAACGGACAATTTAATTGGAAAATGATGATGGTAGCCTTTTTCTCAACTTTTGACAACAACAAAATTGCACTGAAAAAGGTGTCATAGGTTTCGACAGAAGTCTAGATCTACCTGTATTTTGACGATATTTTAAAATGTATTCGCTCAGTTGAAGATGTGCAGTGATGATGGGCACTCAACAGCACAATTCTAGCTGAAATATAGTTGCATTGCGAGTCTAAACGTGGTAAATCCTAGTTTAAAATTAGAAAAGGCATTTTATTCATTAGAATAATGAATACAAGTCTGATAAAGTAAGGTTTGAGCAGTGCAAATTAAATCGTATCTAACCTTAGTCAGGACACGCTCTTACCCTCGGACAAGGACAGCGTTTGCGTTCTATCAGGAAGGTAGACTATAATTCTCTCGCGCTCACTTACTTTCACGAACGAAATTGGAGTCGTCGTTCCTTCAATATCAACAATGATTGACCGAACATCATCCAGAAGGGAATCTGCTTCTTCTGCAGTACGTTTTCCTGAGGTAGTCATTTTATGTTTATGGTAAAATCCTAAGCTTGTTGCAGAAAGAAACAAAGACACCGGTCTCTCGCCGTACTTCAGCAGCCAGCAGACAGTGAAACTACTGAAACAGATGCGCCTCTCTCCATTGATTGGACACCAGAGCAGAGGGCGCTCCGATACGTGATAGTGTGTAGTAAGCGTTGTTCCATCTTACGAATCCCTCCATCGATAATCATTTGAAAACGTCGTTATTTGCACTACATAAATATCAAACATACTTTTTTTTTACTTAGGACAGAACCAAATTTGTTATATATTAATGAAAATTAGATAATTTTGCTTAAAATATGTGAAAACTATTTAATGTATTAGTTCTTTGTTATTTTCGCGACGGATGCTGGCATCAAGTCAATATCAGTAAGAGCTACAACTTAGCGTAAAACCTCATTCTGGGAGTTTCCAAAGTTCTCATGGTTTTCAGTGACAAGTGTTCCTCCAACAAAAATTACCCCACCCTCCCCAATGAGAGTAAATATGACAAGCCGGCAATCAATTATTTTGCGTCATGATTGACAGATCACTTAATTTGTCATTAACACCTGAACACTTCCAAAAGATTCACACGCCCATAGGCGATCCGATCTCAGGGGAAAGGGAACTATACCCTGGAATTTAAAGCTACCGTTGGATCAGCCCATCTTAGTCCTTGACCCTATGCATCCAGTATCCAGTGTGGATAAGATCATGCGTTGCCTCGACACTCAGTTTCCAGTTTAGCATTATTGCAGGCCAAGTGTCCAATTCATATATAAAAATGAAAATACAATACAATGGAACAATCAAAACATCAATTCACATAGTAAAGAGAGTATGCAAAGTGGGCTGATCCCCTGCTTGCCTTAACACTCTTGATCCATAGATTTCCAGCTCTGAATCAGGCCATGTGTACTAGAGTGGTACAGACTTGCCTGGAACCTGGATTCGTTTTACCTGAGTCAGCGCATCGATGCCTTCTGCCTTGTACACTGTCCTCGGCCAGATACAGAGCTGGTCCCTACACTGTTTAATCATGGCACTGTAGAGAGAGAACAAATAAAAAACAAAGATAATAAATATACAATGACAAAAATAAACAAGCCATACTCTCAAAATATCAACGGCATACTTCCACAACAAAATACAGATATGCACAAAAAGTGTGGACTTCTCAATTTACCAACATGTCCCAAATACTAAGGACTCCAGGTCACAGACCACCTACTACTATTATTACACTGGCCGGTAACGAGGCTAGCCGTGTCTTTGGCGCTGTAAATTACATTGGATCATGCCTTCCAATCCTTGATCGACAACCACATCGTGGAGGCGTAGACAAACGTTATAAGTAGGCCTGTACTGTAGTAAGTGTAAGCCTAGACTTATTATTTATACCTTCTCCGGTGTAAGGTACTCTAATACTACTTATTCATTAACTCTGACGACATTGGAATGGCTCCTCTTTCTTTCTTGTTTGCACATTTCTATCTAATGACAGCATGGAGGTGTGTTTGCGTGTGTGTGTGTGTGTGTGTGTGTATGTGTGTGTGTGTGTGTGTGTGTGTGTTGATTTGTGGGGTTTTTTTAGTTTTAGTCTTTGTTTGTTTGTTTTTTTGGTTTGTTTCGGGGGCGGGGGG
>JARFNW010168626.1:4193-17565 GCA_031763155.1 Dirona albolineata
TTAAGGCATTGTTGAAAGTTTGCTTTAAGGCATTGTTGAAAGTTTGCTTTAAGGCATTGTTGAAAGTTTGCTTTAAGGCATTGTTGAAAGTTTGCTTTAAGAGACTCAAGTGGTGGGATCTCTTTTGGATAAGATATAAAGTGTTGAGTATCCTTTTTTTAATTACACACAAGGTGATTTGGAACGTTTAAAGGGTCTGCTCATTGTTGTCATTTCTGACCTGTGTTGTCATTTATCGACATTGATTAACTCAAAATATACATAAAAGTAATGCGATGGGAAAATAGAAATATGTTATTTAAAGCTGGTTTGAGAGCAAGGATTTCAGACTGAGTGATTTGGACGTGTTTATTTCATTGACTATATCTGGTGAAGTCATGAGGCATTGGCAGTGTACAGCTATTTTCACAAAGAAAACAGCATCCTTACTGGAAATAAGAGACAGGATATTGCAGCCTTTGTGAAAACGGTTGTGTGTGTGTGTATGTTGATGTTTGGTTGGAAATTTAGACTCTGAAGAAATTGATTGCCTTACAATACAATGGCTCTGTGAGTGTCGTTGATTGATGACTATTTGTGAATACTGATTCATTGGGGATTTTGTCAGCTGATGCATATTTATTGCAGGGGTTGTATTCACAGACAATTCGTTAACTGTTAGCACATTTTGGCACAATTTGATTGCAGTGAATTATATTCAAATAATTACAGTAATCATTATATTGATCGTGTCATGTTTTGAGTATAATTCACTGCGACAAGATTGTGCTATAATGTACTAACTAACAGTTAACGTATGGTCTGTGAATACGGCCCCAAGTCTGGGGTAGAGGAAGATTGACGTGTTCTAAAATTGTCGTTATTCTAATGAAGTGAATGTGATAGAAAGCTTTGTCCCACGTCAAATGCATCGTGATCTAACCAGCCCGCCTTGATGCCACGTGTTGCATTGAAAGCATTCTCTGATGATATCCTAATGTAATATATTATTACTATTTACTGTACTGTTTGTGAAGCTCTGTCTATCTATGTCTTTGGCTTATTTCTATTATATACCAAGTGTGTTTGTGTTAAATGAATGGCATTTATATCGCGCTTGTTCGCGATCATCACTGTGCTCTGAGCTCTTTACAATTAGTAACAAACACATTTGCCCCAGGAATGAAAAATGATCATCTGGTTTGAGTCATCAGTTTTGTGAGCTTTGCTAACTCTGACTCCGTGCTGCAATCACTGTTACTCATTGCCTGGGATAGAGTCTCTTACTTACGTCTGCTTTCTCTTTTATGGTGACAAGCAGGAAATGGTCAGGACACTGGTCAAGCCATACGTGATTCAGGAACGTCCAGTGTGCCATGTGTGTCAATAATCTGTGCAATCATCTACAGTGGAGGGACGGTACCCTGGACGAGTCGGTGACACCGGATGATTTGGCACTAGCAGCTTGGTTTGGTTCCTCAGACAGTGGTGATTAATTGATTATAACTGGCTAAGCACTGTATTTGGTCGATTAGTTAGAATTAATGACCACTGATCTGTGACAAACCAAACCATGGTGCCAGTGCCAAGTTGTCTGGTATCCTGGTTCCGTCCCTCCACTATAGCCCCAATTAGAAATAACCGTTGTGTAATGAGTGCTAGTGTTGAATTCCTTATTTATTTATTTATTTTTTAATTTCATACAGTGTTTCCCATAGTCATTAACAAACTGTTTTGCAATTTGAATGTTGTCATGACAATAACACTGCTGTCACCCTGAATCATAATTCTAATGTTTAAAAACAAATTGCCACTCAGCCGTATGGTTTTAAGCACCTAGTGAAAGGTTGAGTGGAAGTGTGAAGTATGTTAATTCGCTCTAACTGTTGGCAGACAGATATTTAAATTTTCACTTTGGTCAACACAGCTACTACAGCAGGTCATCGTCGTGGTATTTTGATTAAAGATTGGGTTTGCGTGTTTTGTTTGATCACACTTGGCGTCTGTGGACGGTGAGATGAGAATAAGATGCATCATGTTGTTGTTTTGTTCTTGAACTAATCACCAAGTAAAATGCATGCAAATTCAGTCATGCATAGAATTGAATTGAATATATTAGATGTCATTCATTATCATTATTTAAGCTGTATTCAACAATTATTTCATTTCATTGTACATTCTATGTGGAGTGACCTTACCACAAGTCATGCTTTGCTCTGCCACGCCCTTCAACGTAAATGTCTGTAGATTTAGGAGGTTGAAGTATGACATGGTTGTAATTACAAACTACCGGCTGCACCATCTTCTCTAAATAAATGAGTCGGAAATGGGGATTTCTAAAACAGTCCTGTAAACTTATTTTTCCAAGTCTAGTCAGATTTTGTATCTCTGTTGCACTGGTGGTAGCAAGACATGAAGGTCGTGCCCACTAAGGAACAGAATTAGAATTGCTGTTTCCTACAGTTTTAGTCTCCCACGGCCGTATTCATATGTCAACTGATAAGACATTTGGGACATATTGAATTACGGTAATATCATATTTTAAGTGGAATTGAATGTCGAATGACGTTCAAGTAAGATTGCGCCGAAGTATGATAAAATTTTTACATATAAGGACTGTGTCAATGGGTGCTGTTTCTACTTGAATGGATGTGGCATGGCAAAATATGATTTGTGATTTGTTTACTTGATGATTAGGAGGGGGCGGGTTAACTTGATAAATTAAGATGATCACATGATGGCAGGTAGATATAGTTTATATTTTCATATCATATTGTTGAGTTGGTTTATTTTTCAGAGCGGTTGGGGGGGGGGGGGGGGTTGTTTTCTTTGTTTTTCTTTTCATCCTGGCTGGAAGTTGCAAGTTTTCCAAGAGACTTGTTTTGGAATAAAAATAATTGTTTTCATTGTTGAGATTGGAAAGTAAGCTCCTCACTCACGACATTGTATTGAGCAAAGCTTACACTGCCCATCATTAACATTCTGTGGAAAATCTGTGACGTAGCTAAATCATTTTATTTGTCATACAAGTAGTTCCCATCATTCAGAAGTGCCAGTCGTTGGTAAGAAAGATTCCGTCTTGTCTTCTTTGCCTTGGACTGGAAACCTTTGGCTGTTTACATTTAAATCCTCAAATGTCGTCTTTTAGAAGATGTAGAGAGATGACATCAGCATTGTTGTAGTCATAGTGGAAGACAGTTAGTTCATTTGAACATTTCACAAAGATCATTCTATATTTGGAAATATTGCACAAAAACAATGCCAAAATAGGGATTTGCTGATGCAATCAGCAACAAAATTGAACAATGTCATTATTGTTTTTTGTTGGGGTTTTTTTTGTATTTTGTTTTTTGTTTTTTGTTCTTTGTGAAGAGCTGTTCTTAACACTATTTTTCATTGATCTTTTCTCCCTCTCTCCCTTTTCCAGCCATGAGTCTCCTGTCAACAATGGAGAGAACCCGTTTGGAGACGCTGACAATGAGTTTGGAGACCACGATTCGTCGGAAGAGCCCCCATCCGATGGGTGGGTGGTTCGAGCCCTCTACAGCTATGCCAAGGCAGAGGATGATGAGTTGGAGTTGAATGTCGGTGAGTAGCGGTCACGGCACAGTGTTGTCTACCTGTGTAGTTGTCGTTATTTGTATAATGCAGTTCTCTTTGCAAAAATGTACGGTTCACAGGTGGCAAAAAAAAGTGCATTTTGATGAAGTAAAACTACCTTTTTGGTGGGGTTTATTTTTAGGATTTTGCATCCATTTTGTTAGGGGTTTGGTTTTGGTTTTTTTTTTTGGGGGGGGGGGGGGGGGGGGGGTGGTGTTTTTTTTTTTTGTTTGTTTTTTGCTTTTTGCTTTTTTAAAGGCAATATTGAACAATGAGAAAGAAGAAGAAATGTTTGACCTATTTGTTGTTGTTATTCTCCCCAGGTGATGTATTCAAACAGGTTGCCGTGGCCGACGAGATGGGCTGGTGCAAAGGTCTCAAGAACGGGGTAGAAGGATTTTTCCCCAAGAACTACGTGGAGCGGGTTTGAAGAAAGGACCAGAGATAATTTATACAATGACTTTGTTATTATCATATTAACCACAAAACAATTCGGCGGCCCTCCTTTCTGATCCTGACGACGATCATTTCGCAAAAAATATTACATTGGGACACGAGCTCCATTGAACCATTCCAACTCAAGTATTGTCACCGAGGAATGAATTTCTTCTCTCCCCCCTCCCCCCTGAATCTACCCCCCCCCCCCTAGAGTGTGAACCCCCTGTCCCTCCCCCCACACACCCCCACCCATCCTTCATTCCCAGTCATGTCCATTGATTGACGACGGAGGCGTAGACATCAGCCATTTCTCCTTACAAAAATGACGGATCAGATTTTCTTCTACCTGCTCCAAATAGCATCACCGATTCCCCGTCTGTCTGTCAACCACCGTTGGTTCGTCACCCTCAGCTACCATAGCACATGCAACCATTGATTTTCTACCAACACATTTGGATGTGCGACAACCATGCAAAGTTTTATTTCTATGGCAACGGAATGGAGAATGATGTAAGGAGTAATAGAATAACGGATTGGAGTATGATTTCGATTTCCCGTCATGTCGTTAGTCGTGTTATTGCAAGATGTGAAAGAAAAATGTTTTATGCCGAATCATCTGAGAGAGAGAGTTCATCGACAGCCTCGTTTGCCTTTGGATGTCAAGCAATAATTTTGTAACAATAACAATAATTACATATGTTTTATAATAATGTCCATGTTGAGAATGGAATGGAAGAGTAGGAGACCTTATTTGGTTCATGTGTTTGTATTGAAGTGTTGTATAGTGTCATGGCTATCAGTGTGATAGCATTCCGAGTCTGGTTTCTTTCTCTTTCTCAATTGGGGGGAAGGTATAAATGATGTCTGTGAGCCTGAACGTACCTGTACGGGGACATGGGACTATAAACTCATCTTTATTTCACAACGGGGTGAACCATCTTAGCCAACATTTTTATTATTGATGACGACATTTATTTTTTTGGGAACCTTTTCGTTTGTGTTGTCATCATCATAAACTACAACTCTTGTGAACTAAAATTTTGGGACTGTTGTGTGTGTCTTCCAATAGGCTATCTGAAATTTACCAACCTAATTACAATAACGGGCAATTTGACTGGCCACCCACCACCTTTCAAATACTTTTATGCAAGAAAAGGAAAATGGTACAGTAACACATGGAGCTATTCCCTTGTCCTTTTTTTTTCTTTTTTTTTTTGCATACATCTCTTATTCGAATTTTAGCTTCTGGCAACCCTCATTCCTTCCAGTTATTATTATTTACCTTTTCACTTGTACCAAAACAACTTTTTACTTTGAAATTTACTACTTACGCTTTTTTTTTTTTTTTGTCATTATCATTATCATAACTTTATAAATGGAACTAAATTTACTCTATCTGAATATATAATGGAACCACATTTCAGTTTCACCTCTTGGAGGGGAGTGGCCGAGAGGGATGAGTAGTGTTTGGGTTTGGCTATTATTATGTGACTGTAAAATGGGTTTGGGAATGGGGACAGGAATCATCAGGGGAAGACGTCCGGAGGAAGCACAATGAAGAGGGAAGTGATGTCACAAAGCGTAGAAAGGAGATGCAATGAGTTATATAGGTGGACTTTGAGTAGGAATTGGATTCAAAGACATTCAACCCGACACTGAACGGTATACAATATAATATGTGTTTGATAAAGACAGAAAAGGATATGCATGAAATTGAACCAGAGATATCTGACTGACACATTGAATGATGCCCTGAGTCCTGAGTAAAATCAATTCAAGAACATGCACGGATGGAGCCAGCTCCAGGTTTGTTGGGGGGCGGGGAATGGGGTGGGGGGGAGGGGAGGGGGGATTTGCCCAAGGGAAATTATAGTTACTTCTTGTATTACTACTTGTTATGTTGTCATAGCTCAAATATGCCTCTAGTATTTTGATTGCAGGCCTTGAAAATATTTTTCAGGTTGATTGTTTGGGGGTTTTTTTTAGGGTGGGGGGGGGGGGGGTGTATTTTACAAGGCTTGGTTCCATCCGTGAACATGCAGACCATTTAAGGCCTTCGGGTGACAGACAGTGAGAAGGAACAATCCTACCCAGGGAATGCAACAATCACACTGACTTTACTGTATACTGTACGAGTAAACCATTGTTGTCATGGGGAGTCCAGCAACGTTACTTTGTCCTCTTACGTAGTTCTTCTCTCTCTGCTGCAAGCGCTATACTAGAATATGGTCTAGAACTACAAGAAGACAATTTTATACCATGGATGGTTTTTGGGGGGCTTTTTATGTCCTTCGTCATAACAGGTTTCATTATAACCCATCTTTTCCCTTTTCTCTCTCTCTCTATCCTTCCAAACACTTTCATATTCATTTCCAACAAGGCGTGAACAACAAGGGATGTTACCTGCTTTGTACAATAACATATACACTTTGTGTCAAAATTTGATGTTGAGATCAAGAAAAATTTGGGTGATGTGTTTGAATGTCAGATAATAAACAACGTGTTCAAACACCACCGGATCAAATCAGAACAAATAATGGATGAACGGAATGGAGGGATATCAGTCTGTCATGTGTCACATGATCTGTTTTGGTTTTGTTATAATCCTGTTTGTAATATTATGTCTCGCAATCGGACCAAATGAGTCACATGACAAGATTTTTATAGATTTGAGATAAAACGGCCTGGTGACAGTAAACCTTTTTTCCCTCAAATAATGCAAATAAAGATGATGGTATAGCTTCTGGTGTATAACATCTAACAAAAACTGGAACGTTTCGGGTTTCCCCTTTGTTAACTAACAAACACAGAAAACGCTAAACACAAAAACAGGTAGTCTCAGAGCTGGGTGTTCTGTTTGAAGTCAGAAAATGAACCAACTCAATTTAAACTACTTTTGGCCACCTTTTACATCAATAGCTCAGCACACAATTGCACTAGCTTTGATTCAGCGGGATTTTTTTCACCACTCAAAAGAGCAAAAATGATTTTTGTTAAATTACGCAATTCGTTCTTTGTGCTAAAAGTTCCAGCTCTCGACTCATTTGGGCTAGGTGCAGCAAGACATAAACTATTATAGATGGGAGAGGGAGAGAGAGAGAGAGAGAGAGAGAGAGAGAGAGAGAGAGAGAGAGAGAGAGAGAAAATGACATAAATGTCTCATCATCACATTCCACCGACTGTCAGTTTTATCTGTACTATTATATCAGACTTCTAACACTTTCCTTCCACCTAACATTGTCATGTTATTATTATTATTATTTCAAATGTTTGTGTGTGAGCTTGGCTTACTCTTTATGCCAGTCGTGTATGTTTATATTTATTATAAATTATACACTAAGATAAGATGAGATAAGATAGCTTTTATTGATCTGTGTGGGAGATTATATTGTATTGAATATAGCTCTGAGTCTGAGCTCTGGTCCAGTGTATGGTGATTGATAGATCCAGTCGTTCATATTTTCATTCACTGATAAGATTAATTGAAGATGGATTTCTTCCCAACCAATTTATTTGGGTAATTTCCCTTTTCGACACAAAATTGGATGTGTGAGAGAGAGGGTGGGGACACTAGTGCTGGTTTCAGCGTGGTGTCGCATTGGTTTGTCTTTGATAGAATAGAACCACAGTGGGTACTACTAGCCCAGGGTGAACATAACGTCAAACACCAAAAGGTGGAATGGTCACAACACACTCATAAAGATTCTTCCCCATCACCCCCCACCACCCCATGACCTTACAAGAGGGTAGTGTGAAGGAAACCCTACCCCCCATTAGCCATGATTGTATTAGCAAACCTGCCAATAATTCTAGGAAACCAAATGGAGGGGGAATCCCCCGGTTTTTAGACAAATTCCTGGATTATGAATGAAAATGAAAATCACATTTTTTTCAAATTATATTTTTTTATAAAATAAAAAAAATTTCACAGTATTTCTCTCTTAAATGTCTGGGATTTATTCATGTTGTTTTTCTTCTTGAAATTTTCCAGTATTTTTTAATGAAAATTTCCAGGTGGTTTACATTGTCATTTCCCCGGGTTTTGACATCGTAGGGTTGGTTGGCAGGTCTGTGTCGTCATCATGTCCGAGAAAAGACTTTCTATTTACTTGGCACAACTTACATTATCGCCAATGTTGGTATAATCAGCAATTCATCATCTACTATTGTACTCATCATACCGTTACCATTATACTCTTTGGTTTCATTTCATTTTAAATGACGATTGAAATGTTTGCATTAGAAATTATATTATATATAAATATAATGTAAAATACTGTATTATCTATAACATGTATGCAATATTTGTTATGATTTTTATTCTATTTCTGATTGATGATGATGATGTTATTGAGTGTTCGGATGGAATTCTTGTTGTTAAATCTGCTGCTTGTCACCTTTCTATCTGCTGTTAAGACTTTTCAACCACTCAACGCTCGCAAATTTTTTTTTTGTGGTTAAACTTTACCCATTTTGCAGGTATGTTTTACCCATTGACTTCTGAAGACTTCGCCATTGAGTCGAAAAACATCCACAAGTTGCGAAAGAGGGTTGACGATCTTTACGCTATGAACATACTTCATAGGGTAAAATACACCCACAAAATGGCCAAGTGAGCAATATTCACACGAATGATGTAGAAATCATATTAAAAAAACAATAATTGATGGAATACGAAAGTCAACAAAATTGACAAATATACTATTGAATGATTTAAGTGGCATAGCTGGAGTTTCATGTTGATGTTTATTCATTGAAATACACAGCCAGTAAATATGCACATCGGGTTGGTGTTGTAAGCCCACGAGTCGAGCAACGGTAACAAATCTTAAACACTAACAAGTGGAATCTTCTTGGCTGTTCAAGCTGAAAACACTGCAAGTGCAAGTAGGTTCTCCTTTTTTGTCTCTGTCTGTTGTCTTGATGCTTGTATAGCACATAGTATGAGTTGTAAATATATTATATTCATGACAAGTGTGTATTTCTCTACTACTAACAAACTGTATGAAATGACGAATAGATAAATTAGTGTTAGTACATCAGAGCTGTTCAATTAATGGCCTCTGCTTAGTTTAGGTAGTCAGCAGTCTGCCTTACAAGTGGTGGTTGTAGACTGCTATAGACTGTAATGCTTCCCATATAGGCTTGTGTGTTGATTGTTGGGTAAATGTATATTTTAGCTCTATTTATTATTTTTATCGTAATCGTTCGTTAATCGCTCCTAATCGCTCGTGTTACTATGTTTGTATGTTATTTTACTCATCATAATTTCAATTCGGGTTTTTCTTTGGTTTTTTTTTAAGTTGTAGTTTCAGATCAGATATGTGTGGATTGCCACACATTACTGATCTGAAACTACAACTTATTTAAAAATATAAAAAAACCCGAATTGAAATTATGATGAGTAAAATAACATACAAACATAGTAACACGAGCGATTACGGGCGATTAATGAACGATTACGATAAAAATAATAAATAGAGCTAAAATATACATTTACCGATTGTTGTTGGGAAGTATTCCAAGGAGTTGGCTGTGTGTGATAGTGATATGATTAGACATAGTTGACGTGTGTGTACCGCCTTCCACTGCCCAGTTCTCCGACTGTGATTCCTCAGTTGCTTCTCCAACTCCTTCCTGTTTGCAACGGAATAGGAAGCAGGGGGAGGGGGAGGGCGGGGGAGTTGTTAATAACCCGTTCTGAGTTAAGACTTGCCAATTCATATGTTATATAATGTATTTCATTCCTCACAATCGTGCAAATTCATGTGGAGCTTTTGAGTGAATATATATGATGACAGTTTGAAATAACTACAGCAAATTTATATTGAGTGAGAGTATAGTGAGACATTATATATATAAAATATATGTATTATATATTCATTTTTTGTGTTCGTGTGTGTGTGTGTAATTGTTAAAGTATTGTTTTATTAATGCGTTTCCCGGTTGATGTTTGTTTAGAAAACTCGATTGCCTTGCTTATTCACGTTGCCATTACTTTGGTTGTGTTGGAAATGTGGTAGGGAATAGAGAAAGTGTTTGAATCACACGCAGGCAGGGGTGTCTGTGTGTGTCATACACAGGGGTGTCTGGGTGGGGGAAAGACGGAACTTGTTGAAATGGCATCATCCTTGGGATTGGTCGTGCTATTCCATATTTATTGTTCGTGATTGAAAGAGGTTTTGAAAGATGGGAGTGTCCTTGTTTAGCGTTTTACACATTGCAATGGAGTCTTGTTTGTACTACGACCAATCTCATTTCCCCATTCTGCATATGGTTGATTCTACCTGGTAAGGTACGAGATGATGAGGTCCTGGGTTCAAACCCTGTCAATGCCAGGCGGCTGGATGGTGAGTTGATTCCTTGGGAAAGACCCTTTACACATTTTTTTCCTCACTTGACTCAGGTGTGAATGAGTACCATCCAGCTACAGGCAGACAAAGATATTTAATGTCAGTATGTTATGATGATGATGATGATATGCCTAGCAGGCTTCTCTACTGTATGCTCCCCATGGGAATTACTGTCTTTGAGTGGCTGATGAACCTGCTGTGGGATAAATGAGGTCACGTCTGTTCGGTGATACGGACTATGATGCAATCCATCTTTTTATACAACAGCTTACCACAAGAAGGAGTTGGTGGTTGTAGCAGAGGAGAAAATCATGAATGTTAAATTGGGATGGGGTTGATAATAATAAACATCAACATTTTCCATCAGAAGTGTCTTTTGAGCTTTCCATTTCCATTGTGTCTGGTGAGAAGCAGTGTGGAATCATTCCTTTCCATTGTTAAGTTTTGTCTCTTGTTTTGTCACTGCAGTGAGTTGAGTTCCCCTATTAATTAGCTGATTTCTGGTGTTGTTAGAGAGAGACGTAGGTGTTGGAATTCTGATTGTTACTGATGACCTTCTTCCATTTGATTGAACTAATTTTACCTGGCTGTGATTTTAAGCATTTAGTGTTTCTATATTTTTCAGCTTTGTGTGTGTTGGTTGTGTGTATGTGTGTGTTTCTATTCAAAGTATTAAGATTCAAGTATGGTGCGCGATGGAAATTATTATTATTTTCTTCTTTTATTTTATTTGTCGTGCTTCTTGCTTCACTGGTGTGACAATGATTCATGATTTTGATGCAGCAGTGTTTGGAAATCAGGATGTTTTAGATGAAATGCAGCAAACTGTAGAATAATTTAATGAGCTTGAATGTTCATTCTAATTTATTTTTTCTCATTTGTTTTTTGTTTTTAGTTTGGTTCTTTTTTGTTTTTAGTTTGGTTCTTTTTTGTTTTTGTTTTTGTTTTTGTTTTTTCTTTGCTTGTTTTTGTTCATTTTCTCCTATTGGTTTAACATGTAATAAAAATCAAAAGATGTTATAATTATTATTATTATTCAAGAAATGTGATAATTCCCTTTTTCTATTTTACTTCCATTTATTTCTCCCCCTATTACTCCCCCCTTTCTTTGTTTCATCATTTTGTTTCAGGCATTTTATTATCCCCCCCTGCTAGCTAACTACTTATTCTCATTACGGTTTTGTTTGATATTGTTTTAAACTTTAACATACTGGACAGCTGATTTCATTTCCACGTACGTATGACGTATTCATTTATGTTGATTTCATTTCATTTTGTTTTCACGCAGCCAAATATTCGTATTCTTATCGAAGCGAGATGAAGATTGGAGATTGAATTTGAAAATTTGGATTATGACAAATACATTTCGTCAACGTCATCTTTATCGATTATAATCGTTTGTGTTGTTAGGTATTGAAAGTGGTGTGAAGATTGTGATACGATGATAGTTAGGTTAATGATGATGATGATGATCTGCCATCACCCCAGCACCTTATTCATGTCACAATGACCCCCCCACCCACACCCCCACCCCTTCTCCCTCTGTATTCTGATTCATCATCATTACTAGTGTTAATTTGTTCATGTTAATTAATTATTAGTAAAAGAAAAAAAAATCGAATGTAGTCTGTTGCATTCAAATGTTATTTTATTTTATAAAATCACCACCCCTTCTCCCCCCACCCTCACCCCCAGCCACCCTATATTATTATTATATGAAAAGTGTTTGTATGAATAAATATGTTATTATATTATTACGTTCAAGATGGTCTATTTTTGTGTGTTTGGTTTTCCATACTATTGTTTGTTGTTAACATATTATTATGATTATTATTATTATTATTATTATTATTATTATTATTATTATTGTTATTATTATTATTATTATTATTATTATTATTATCATTATCATTATTATTATTATTATTATCATCATTTGTTATTATTATCATTAGTTGTTTATTTTTGTTTCTCTTCTTCCAGTTCCTCTGATCGATGATAAGGCAGGTTTCTAGGATATCACGCACAGAAGTATTTAGTGAATGGGGTGAGTACCAAACATGTAATAAAGATGACGTATATATAGTCTGTATTAATCCCGTACAAATACAGGATCACAGACTTTACATCATTTACCCTCCAGCAGGCTGTGTCATGAAATTTTCTTATCAACTCCCCAGGGATGCATACAGTAGAGCAGCCTGTTAGTCGCGGCATGCTAACATACCGGCTATACATAAATTGTATGTGCCTGGAGCTGAGTACTCATTCACACATGAGTCGCACACACATGCACACACACACACACACAAACACGCACGCACACACACACACACACAAACACTCAAACACACACACACTCACCCACATACTCAAACACACCCACACACACACATTCACACACTCACACACTCATAAACACATACACTCACACACACACACACACACACACACACAGGCCGAAGTCTCGTTAAAGACGCTAATACATACAGCTATCCCGGGTTACAGGCCCATCATCCAATAATAATATTATCATCATGTTATACCCTATTATTCTAATTCTTATCGTTGTCCTTCAAGACCTTTGTGTTTGGAGCCGTCCATATTTATAACATTGGCTTCATTATGAATAGACCTCTCCGACTATAATGTATCTCCGGAGACCGACATGTAACGTCAAAAGTGAGGGCACCTGGAGTGTCCTGGAAGGAACAGATACGGGCATGTTATAAACAATGATGGGACCTCCCTCATTACAATGTCCCACTGGAAGCAACGGAATATTCAAGTGGTCATTATATATTGAGATAAACGCTACGCTCCTGTGACGTGTAGCATCGCCAGAACATGATAATAACAACGTTATGTCTAGTTAGGTGAATGAATTATAAAGGGGGAAAACAGATAAAACTCGCTATAAAAACTTTATTATTATTATTATTATTATTATTATTATTATTATTATTATTATTATTATTATTATTATTATTATTTTATTATTA
>JARFNW010168737.1:0-17564 GCA_031763155.1 Dirona albolineata
AAGTGGCAAAACAGGCCACATGGATAGAGATTTATATGGGTTGTCAAACTGATTTATGATGAAATTATAGATGATCAGAAGATATCAAATTAAAGACTAAATATATATGTACTTTTAAAGAGCTTTTGAATTCTCCTTTATTTACTTTTAATTATCGTATTTTCAAGTGTGTGGCCAGCATGAAGAGACTGGATTAAAAGAGGATGTAAAATTAATTATACTTCCCACCAGTCCTTCAACCGCTGAGGGTATTAAAATATAACCTGTATCGTCACAGATGACTATCTCTTATTTTTAATATTTTGCCTTTATCAGGTAGTGGATGTGAGAAGCATTTAGGGCATCCACATAGTCTCTTTCCAAAATGGATTTCCCTCTTCAGTGTCGAAACAAAGTTTCTGAATGTTTGAAGCAAAAGACTAGTTGTGCTATAATAAACCTGCTGTTTGGATTCCTTGAACTTTTGAGAATCCTCATGTTACATGGGCTGATACTCATAGAAAAATAAGTCGATTGAGACATGTTTCCCAACAGAGAGAGGCAAAAAAGGTTATGATGACTAGGGCCCTAACTCTAACCTCTTCTTCTTTACAAGTCAATTTTTTAAATCATGCAAGGATAAAGGTGCAGCTTCAAATGTATATGTACATTTCCATTCTTCAGCCATACTTATCAAAGTACTTTTAAAACAAAAATAACAACACATAAAAGTGAGGTAAGGTTTTGGGGTTTCTATTAAACCCAAAAAACAGAGAGAACATGTAACTTCTCTGCATGACCCTAGAAAACTTGATAACAACGACATTACATTTATATATTTATATGCTATCACTACAGTATCTCATCATGTTTAAAATTTACTTTTTCAAATTTTATCAATCTATCATTATAATACATTATCATTTAATACCTTTTCGTTTTCGGTTTTTTTTTGGTACGCCAAAACATTTTGTTTGTTCATTATTTTGAGGCTGGACAAGATGATTTGGCTCAGATGATGGCTGTTCCTTCGCCGTCATTTTCTCCACTGATTTCTTTGTTGATTCGCTACCTAAAATAACTGATTTTTTGGGGGATGACTTTAACTTTAATTCGGACATTGAACTCAAAAGTACTGGCTAGTTGTAGAAAAGATATTCATTTATTGAAGCCAGAGCTGAGTGAATATATAAATAAACGTGGTCAGTAGTCAATCACAATATAATATAAAATTAATATATAATAATATGTGGCAAGCTCAATCTCAAGTCTCAAGCCAAGCCTTGCCTTGGCCTTGTACTTGTGCCTTGTCTTTTTTAAGTTTAAGCTAAGTTGAAAAGTGTCACACAGAGACAATATATATGGGCTAGAAGTCCGCTTCACTGTTAGATGCAATGTTTAAGTTATAAAATCTGCCGATAACAATAAAGGACTCAATAATGACATCCATCGCCCATGTTCCGTAGCTACAATAATAATAATAATAATAATAACAGCATGTGTGTTCATCAATGGTTTGACTACTTTCACTTTCACAATCAACATCCTTCAATGATGGAGGCGAGAAAGGTATATTTTAGAAGATTGCCATTTTGGCTAATCTACTGCTATAATATTATTCTGTAATAATTTTGCTTTTCAACTTGATTTGGAAAAAATATATATTTCTTGATTTTCGTTTTTGTATGAAAAGTATAAGATCAATTATAGATATATAGTCTAGTCTACATGCGCATGATTCTATTTTTTACTCTTTTGTTCATACGCTATTTCGGTATAACTTAAAAAGACCACTGAATTTGCAGAAGTAAACGAACTAGACCTGGCAACTTGACTTTGTTGTGTTTACCTTCACGGCACTGCGCGTGTTGTGAAATGGAAACGACAGGTCACCGAAATGGCTAGGAACCCAATGACACTTGTTATCGAAAAGTTTGTTCGAAAATGGCCTGGACGTAAAACATTTGGAATTTACAGATTCATGCCACTGTTCTTTGTGCTTGGAGCTTCTATGGAGTTTGCAATGATAAACTGGCGTCCTCTTGGTGTTAATTTTTGTTAGTAAATTAGTAGACTAATCATAATCTCTTTTACTTTTACTTTTTACTTTTACTCTTTAATATTAATATTTTTATTTTAATCATTTTAATTTTAATATCTTTTTCTCTAATACTAATCTACTAATAATACTACTGATATATTATATAATGACATATTAGTCTACATATTTTTAGGATTTATAATTATATAAATATATTAGTATTAGTATTAGTATGTATATATTATAATTATTATATATAGTAATTAGTAATAGGGGCAGGGGGCCTAATAATTATATATGTCTATACAGTACAGTCTATACTATAGACAGTGTGTATATTATATAGTCAGTATTAGTATACACACGCGCTCATGATAGTGAGAGTAGAAATAGACACACCCCTCTGTCTAGCCTCTGCCTCTACACTAGTACTAGTAGTGTTGAGTTGGAACACAGAGCAGTTTAGTTTGGACTGATTTGGAATTTGGTGATAGAAATAGAAAGAATAATATGATAGTCTGCATTTCTTCAACCTTTTACAGTTTATGGTCATGTACTCATCATGGTATGGATATATATATATCATATATTATGGGTCAAAATATATTAAATATATGTCATAGTCATAGCATGGATAATTAATAATGACATATATATATAGATAGAAGTGGAATGGTTTTTGTTTGTTTCGCTTCCCTTAAGATCAGATAAGAGTTGTTTTTTTAGTTAGAACTTTTTAGAACAGATTTGGCCATCTCACTCAAACTTACTGTCGAACCTGAGTTTGAAAGAGGCGAACAAACTCAAACTCAACGATCTTAAAAACAAAGGTGACACCGCTTCCATAACACTATGACGAAGTTGTCTCCCCTGATTCCCTGCTCTCCCCCTTCTCTTATGTTGTCGGCCGTTGCGAGGCAGCAAGTTCCTGGGAAGATCAAAAGTCATTACCACGTCACACTATCTCTTCTGTTGTCACCCACCCTGTTACCCCTCCTAAGGGTTCGACAGTCAAGTTCGACGAAGTTCGAAATGCTGACGTTTGAACTTGAAAACAGAGTTCGAACTCAGAAAGGGAAACAGAAGTTTGCTAAGTTCAATCTTATATTCGAACTTGCCAACCTTTAAATTTCTTGCAGTGTGTATGCTCTGTCTGATCGGATGGCCCTCACAATGAATGCTGTATGGAATTAATGGTAACTGAATTTGGAGAAAAAAAAATTTACTTTGTGCTGTTTGAATTTCAGAATTGTTCTCAATTATATTTTCCCTTTTTTTTTCAGATGACGTGTATCAAAAAAAGGAAGCAAGAAAGATTGCAGAAGAAGCCCTCCTGGAGGAAAACAATTGAAATTATTTTAGGAAAGACATTTGTTTCGTAGAATTACCAGTGTTTAAACATGCCAGCTGGAATTTCTTGGCCCAGATACATTAGCGCCGTTGGAGGTGCCTTGTTATCCATGTTTGCCGGTTCCCAGGCTGTTCATATCATGTACCAGCCATTGAAGGTAACTGGATTGATTTCTTCAATATAATCTGTTGGTTTAATATTGTGAGGCTTTCAGGTTATTCGTATTCTCAGCAGATGAAGACGCTCATTGTACTCTTACTTAAGCTACGGACGAATAATGCAACAGGCTAAATTCTTATTTCTATTCCTTCATTACTTATATATGATAGATATATTGTGCTTTTTGTTGTGTGTTTGTTTTGGGGTTTTTTCCTCATAGAGGCACTGGCCCTCACTGTTTTTGTCTTGTTTTTATGTTTTAGTATAACTGTCACTTTGGGTGGTAGCTTGACGAAGGCCTTTGGCTGAAACATCGCTTGTCTTTTTTTGTCCTCTCCTTTCAAGAAGCCTCTTACTTATTCCTTTCATGTATATTTGCATACGGTAGGCTTCACCGGGTCTCATAATAATTTATAATAGTAATAGAGGTAATGAAATGAAGAAAGGTTTATGACGAAAACATGATCTATTTTAATTTTTTTTTGTATTTTCCCCCCTCCCTTCAAGGATCTGCATGATAAAGTAGAGGTTGAGAAGGACAAGCTGAGGAATGAGTACACAGCAACTACGAGTTCTTCAGGTTCGATAAGTCAGGCAGCGACTCCTGTATCTAATGCAAGCTGACGGAATAAAGACAGTAGTATTGATAGATTTGAAAATGATGTGTTTATCAGGATGAATATGAATATCATCATCCAGTGAGGTGACAGAGACTCGGACTGTGGCTGAGAGAAAAGCAATGGCTGAACTACATGGAGGAAAGTGCTACCTTGTGATTTCGATGTGTTCAACTATTGAATTGATTTCTTCACTGTGTACTGTTACTGTTTATATTTATTTGTCAGTCATGCAATTTGCATAATGAAATGTGTTGTGGCAAGCCATTCTTGCCCAATTTTGTTTGGTCTAATAATATAATTTTTGCGTTGCTGGACATATTTTAATATTAATATAATAATATTGTAACTTATGGTGCAAGTGATTCTTGAGTGGATGTTTTCATTTTTGTAAGGATTGTTTTCTTGGTATGAGTATGATCAGCCAGATTGTTTTCTTAGTATGAGTATGATGAGCCAGATTGTTTTCTTGGTATGAGTATGATCAGCCAGATTGTTTTCTTGGCATGAGTATGGTGAGCCAGATTGTTATTCAATATTCAAAATCAGAGAAAAGCTGAATGATTAACACCTGTCTGTCCCTGTTGCCTTATGAGTATTATTATTATTGTTTAATTTTTACCCCATTTTCAAGTTTGTTTGGTTTTTTTTTTCATTAGCCATTTTTGTTAAATTCTGAGTTCCCAAGCCAGGTTGTAAGCTTGGAGCTGCTGTGGCCCATTAAAATGGATCAGTTTACAATGATGGGATTAAAGAGATGTTAATTTATAAAGAGGTACCGAGCCACAAGGCTTGCAGAGCCACTCACCACTGATGTTGTACTATGTTCTTCTAAAAGAATCGATTCCGTCTTTTTAGATCAATGCTGTGGTATGATTCATCAATGAATGTGTTTGTGTGCATGCTTTTAGATGGTGACAATGATTTTCAACGAGGAACCAAATGACAAATAAATTGTTTGTGCTGGCTTCACTTTCCTTCTCATATTTAAATTATTTACAAAGAGACAAATGCAAAGATCACTTAATGTTCCTGACAGATGCTTGTGTTGATGTAACATACCAGTTGAAGATTGAAGATGACTCGAACCCAGGACTCCGAGACCACCGTGACAAGATCAGGAATCTGATTGGATTAAACCTGTGCCACTATCTGTTCATTGGCCAAAGGAGTCAATCACTTAAGCTACCACTTTGATATTGGATATATCTGTGGAACTATTTGTCGTCAATGTAGGCTCCACACTTCACTCTTTCTGATATCAAATTTTGCATGCATGATTGTGTGGCTTGATTGTACGCTGACTGGCAGCCTAAAACCATTCCCAATTGTAAATAATGCAGTAGTCAGTCAAGCAGTCGGATCAACGCATGCAGTGTATAAGTAAGGCCTATACTCTTTTTAAACATGCTAATAAAATAATAATGAATATATTCCCTTTATTCATCCTAGGGGGAAATTTGTCTTTAGGGTCTCTCCTGAGGGTAGACAGGAATAATCCAGACCGGAATCACCCAGGCGTCAGCCGTAGTGAGATCGAGGTCTTAAGAAAAACGTCAGAGCTTCCACTGGGATTTGAACCTGTGACCTCTCGAACCAAAGGCGAGTGACTGCTCATTGTATTCTATGAGTAGCCATCCAGGTTAGGGTCTGGATAATGATCCAGTGCCAGTGTGAGAGATAAGAAATAGAGTAACGATTTTCATCAACCTGGGGGAATCAAACCCATGCCTGCCACGACAACACAGCCTTGCCTTCAAATCCCGATGGTTCAAATCCCTGTTACGTTTTCTTCTTTTATTGTAGCTATATTGAAATTGATGAGTAAAAAGTGTTCTATCATCATCGTAGGAATCCATAGAAATTTCCTTCTTCAATGGTTTCCCCTTGCCATAACAACTTTCCATGATCCTGATGGAACTAAAGTAAGGCTAAAAATGGAGATACAGTCTAATACCCTTTCAAACCAAATGGGACGGTTGTTCTTTTTACTTTTGGTTGTCAAGACACTCCAGTCAAAATGTTGGAAGAAAGTCTTTGAGTATCAGTGTCGCACATTTTATTGCGTAAATGTGTTTGACTGCCAATTGTTTTTTGGGGTTTATTTTATGAATGTAACTAGTCAAACCACACAAAACCAATTGAAAATGTAGCAAATTGTATTTGAATTATTTTGTATTTAGTACACTACATCAATCACTAATATTTCAACCCAATAAATAGTTTAGGTGTAGTTGAAATTGAAATGTCATTTTTAAAAAGAAAATAACAAAAATGCATGATATTGACATTTATGTACATAATATACATGTAGTATTATTACCAGCAAGCTTTCCACTGAAAATATGAAGGCATCAGTGAAGAATGCTGACAAAAAGGCGAATTACAAATATAGTGATACACTCATAAATACTACTTATTCTAAAACAGTTTTGTAATAGCCATAAACATACACTGTATTTGAATTTGCTGGTCCCAAAAGGAGGATCAATAAGGCAAATTGCTTTAGAATTTTAGGATTTAAATCAAAATGTAATAATACAACATAATAATATATCATATATACAAATATAACGACTAATCTTAATCCAGTCAACCAGGGTGAAGTTAAGGTTGCCAGGAGTGGGTATAAAATTAAAAAGAGTTGAGAACTTATCCCTCAATTCAGTTTGACGTCCATTCCGACACACCTTGGGACTCAGGCTAAATGAACTGATTGAATGTGTTCTGATTGCTGAAATCCACTCAATTGTGTCGTCCATCCATATGAGTTTTCTCTGCTTTAATCATAAAATACAGGAAATCAATGACCATTTCATTTTCACCACGTAATTGAGATAAAAAATAACTATTCATGTTATGGATATAAAATAATTTAAAAAAAGAGTAATCATAAACAAACAAACGAGGGGGAAAAAATTCCAGGACATTTATAGATTTGATCACACATTACACAAATCCTGGTCCCATTCAAAGTCGTTACATTGATCATACTCATACACATACAAACTATTTTCTAACACCGACATATTCATAAAATTGCATCAAATGAAAAGTTTATATATTTAACATATATCTAGGAGAAAAGTCATATTCTTTCCTCCCAAGGGTAATTTTAACCCAATAGTTAATAATATTGTTGTCCACAACAATTCTGTTCCTCGGCCACCCACAAGACGTAAGGCACATGAGAGTGATGATATAATATCAGTTACAAAATAAATAGAAAAACCTTATTTACATTTACATTGGGATCTTGTGAAACTCAACCGGATTGCTGGACGGACCAGAGCTAAGCAATATCAAAAATGTACATATTATTGTTACAATTTAAAACAAAAATGTATTTGAATATAACTGAATATTGTTTCAGTTTCACATAGTAATTTGTGTTGTAAATAAATCAGTTCAATTGTAATCAGTGTTTGTAATGAATCCAACCGCTGGTCCATCCCAAAACGCAACAGTCAAGAAAACGGGAGATTTGACAGTCCAGGGATGTTCACTTTGATGACGTCAGTGATTCTATCTGTGCCTGTCAAGAGTGAATAAAAATAAAAATTTCAAAAATTTGTTGCTAGGTGTAAAAATGGATTACCAGAATACCAGCTTGCAGCTGGGCTGGGGAAGTCATCTGTGATGACCAGTGTCCTTTCCAGAAGGGTGACGTATTGTCACTCTGTTCGCTTCAGGCTACGGAAAGCGGGATAAGCACCAGCTCTAGGCCTCAAGGCTTGAAAGGACTTCTTCCTCTTCTATATTAGTATTAGCAAAAGCAGGTCGGTTACAAAGGGATGATGCAAGGGAAGTCACTCACAAATTTGGTAACGTAAGGGTTACAGAGATTTTGCTACCTAGGCAGCCTCACTATTGCACAGCCATGAATAGATGGAATCCCTAAGATTGAAAAACCCAGAGGCGTTCTATTTTTGGAAAATATCGAAAGGTGACGAAATGCTAATTAAATAGGAAGATCTAAATAGCATCAAATTGAACGCAAAATGTCATCAAAATCGGTAGCTACTTCCCAAATTGTGACGTCAAATTGTAGGGGAAAATATTTGAAAAAATGGTCCTATTGGTTAACTTACCTCTGCCTTCTTCAATTTATGCTCCAACTTTTTAATGTAGTGTTCCTTGTTGAGCATCATGACGTAGTTGACCACTCCCCCACGCCCACCCCTTTGGTAGCACTCAGGTTCTTCAGATGGTTGTGGGTGTCCGTCGGATCTTGGGGCACCGTCTCCTAGTGAGTTGTTTAGAGAAAAAAAATGTTAATAAAGAAAGAGGGTAGTTAGATTGGTTTTTTCTTTCTTGTCTGTTGTCTTTCACTGGGGCTGCTGTATTTTCCTACTACTATTATTAATATTAAGCAATTGAGCAATTTTGTTAAGTGACAGTTGAAAGCTAGACGTGTCTGAACGTTTAAGACTGCTCTAAAAACGCCAGAATTCAGGCAATTGTCCGAAGAGTGAAGCATCTCTGGAACCGTGCACTTATGCCAAGATGAAAACAGGGGCCAGGGTGGGTGGAGTTGTGACATATTATGATCACTTATAAGGAACATGTCAGCATCAGTCAACTGGTGATTAATTTTGATGGTCATTTAGTCATTCATATCATGGTTTACACATGTGAATAGTTTTTAGTTCTTCTTATCATAATATATAAAATTAACGACTTTTACAGTTATGGAGCTCCAAAGTTGGGCACCATGTTTATGCCTGACCTGACATACGTGCTATGTAACTGTCCTCATTATTTGCATTTATTGATCTAATCCATATTTCCAATTTGAACCAGTCACCTTTTTTCCTGAGCTCCCTGATGACAGCCTCGTATCTGTCCTCCCTGGAACCAAAATGGAAACAATATAAAAATCCAATTCATGTCATTGAAAAAAACTTTAAAAGTAAGTTCTAAAGAGCCTTGAGGCCCACAGACCCGGTGGAGCTCATCCCAGTTTCCACTGCATGAAGCAGAGTAACAATAATGTCACCTTCTGGACAGGACATTGGTCTATCGCAGATTACTTCCCCAGTCGCAGTTGTAAGCTGGGCATCCATTTCTACAATTGGTTTGAATGAAGTAATTGGAGTAAAAATTTCTTGCCCAACAAAAACAATGAGGTAACTGGGGTACGATTAGAACCCACGACCTTCGTCATGAGAGTTTGCCGTCTACACCACTCGGCCATCTCGCCTCTGACTTCCTTGTGTGAAGCCGTAATCAAATTCATTTCCCAAAAGAACATAGGTGAGTCATGGTTTGTTTTCACATAATAAACCCGAACAAAGAAAGGCCAAATAAGAAGTGTGCGAACCCACACTGATTGTAGCGTTCCTTAGTCTTGTCAGTTATGTTAATTTTGGCGCTAAATGAGACATACAAATACATATGATGTATCCATGAAAAACTTGCCACCACTAAAAGTATATGGAGATACTTACAATTCTTTTATTTTAGTTTTTAGCTGAACATTCTCCTTATCCTGTTCCTTTGACAAATCTTGACTGCGACCGACATTTTGGGATCGTGTCTGGAAAGAAAAATATCAAAATTTAAAATTTCAATAAGCTTAAAATTAAAATCATTATGCAAACAATTTTTCTTTTTAAATAGCAGACAGAGCATATCAACTACATGATCCACGTCATCAAATCTGACTGCTTTGATCCACTGTTTTCCTCGTGTCTTTCAATTTCTTTAATTCACATAAATCACTACAAGTCAAAACTTTCATATCCCTAACTATACTAAAAAAAAAAGAGATGGAGACTGTTTGGAAACAATAATAATAATAATAATAATCAATTTATATAGCGCACAAATCCACAAAGGTGCACTAAGGCGCTCACAGCATAAACATAAACATACATGTAATTGAAAATGAATATAAATATACACAGCTATAAAACTAAAAATTATAAAATAGCCAGTCAAAGGCCTTCCTGAATAGCTCGGTCTTCAGTAAACGTTTAAAAGATTCAAACGTTTCTGATTTTCTGATTAAATTATAAATAGACATTTTAGTTTTTGCTGCAAGCTCTTTCTTGCTAATAAAAGTATTATAGACTTTCTTTCGGGAACATATATGTTACATTACCATTACTTTTGTACCAGTCTATGCTGTGTCAGCCGGTACTACACAACACCTCTAATTTCAAAACAATTTCGGATGAGCGATCAAGGACAAATGATGAACTATATAAACCTAGACCAGACAAAAAAAATCGTTTTTAACCCTCTAGCGCCCAATTATAGATTTCCCGTGTAGAACAATTGAATTTGTATAAAACACACGACACAAATGGACAGAGAGACAATGTTCCAGCTTTTTAATTGTCACAACTTTTATTCTAAGAAATGTCAGCATTTGGCCTTATTTGGCAGATTGATCAGTGAGGAACAAAAAACGATGTGCCAACTTTGACACACTGGGCACTAGAGGGTTAAATCAAACTGGTTTCGGGCGGTTGTGGGTTGGGGATTGGTGTTAATTAACGTTCACATGTCAGGGGGCGCAGGGGGCGGGGGCGCTGGTTTCAGGTCGGAGTCATTCATCACAATTCGTATCCCCGTAGAATTCCAGGCTCACTGACATCGTCAATTTATCCCCCAGTAGGTCGTTTGTTTGTTATCTGTTCCCTTTAGAATCGTGATTTAACAGTAAGGTAGGGCGTCCACTATCGGTTTTGGTCAGCTGCGCATGTGACTAGCAGGTTAAAAACTTACTAAAATCAAGTTTTTAGCCTGCTAGTCACATGCGCAGCAGACCAAAACCGGCAGTGGACGCCCGGCCTAACACAGTGGGCTCCTCACCGACTCGTCTTTAATTTCTGATGCAGAGTCTTTGTGTTAGGTGGTGAGTGGTGTAAGTCCTCATTTGGATTTACTTCCATTTGTCATGTGTACCCTTCAGACCTTGACATATGGCTGGCCCTTACAGTATAAAGGTGACTCGATAAACAGCTAGGTGCGTGGGTATCGACTCACACCAAACAAGTGATGAAAACAAATGTGTCAAGAGCCTTTCCCAAGGACACAACATAATCTGGCATCTTCGGCCATGATTTGAACCCAGGATCTAAACTACCTCTAGGCCGGTAGTATAACCACTCGGCCAGCCACACCACATTCGGGATTCCGTAATGGTGTATAATAGGTCAAAACCACTTGCTTGGGTTTTCCACTACCCCGAGGTCGTTCTATTGTGAGTAAAAAGTAAAGTGACAAACAACTTTCCTATGGTGAATAAGGAATCTCATGATTTGTTTTCGGTACTTCCCGAATAGCAAGGTCAGGTTGCTGGGGAAAACCTAGTTCTAGGTCTAGCGATCTTGTACTATTCAAAATTGTCTTGTATTTGAATTTAGTCAACTTTTAACTTTGTGTTTGCATGATGTAGCTGACGACACTGACAGTCACAGACCTACGAACATGCTCGCGACGCGGTCTGTACTGTAGTAAGTAAATAGAAAAATACAGCTAGATGGACATTGCTGCAACTGCAATCTTAGTTTTTTTTACTTTTACTTTTACTCTTGTCGACAGAGCAACATGATAGGTAGGGGTGGGGCCAAGAAAAAACATCTTGAATCGTTTGAAAATCAACGTGTGACCTTGACTTTGGCAGCCAGTGGCTGAAAAACAGATCTGACGTTAACCAATAATACATTTTGGCACGCAGTGAGTCTATTATAATACGTACGTCACATTATGAGTAAGAACAGAATTCAATGCTGCTAGACGTCTAATAAGATTGTCCAAAATGTGCCAAGAGTGTAGGCCCACACATGGGCTGCGACTTTCAATTTGTGTGCGGGCGCTGGACTGTTGTCAATCATTTTCAAAATGAGACCCAGTGAGAAATATACATATAGGGTACATCGCGTTTGGAGTTTGTGGAGCCAATTGTAACGATGACGTCGTGGCCGAGTAGTGAGCCAGCCAGACTTAAAAGAGTTCAAACAGAGTGAATCAGTCGCCGTTCCGTCGTCGTTTTTTTTTCTCCAGCGAAACGACGGGTCTAAATTTTGTGCAATATGAATTGTGTTGTTATGTCTATTGGAGTGGCGCTGTTTTACTCACTCCAATAGATGTAGTAACACAATCCATATTGCACAAAATTAAGACCCGTCGTTTCGCTGGGAAAAAAAGTCGACGGAACGGCGACTGATTCACTGTTTGAACTCTAAAGACTGTGATTGATGGGTTCAAATCCTGGGGTTGCTACTGGCTACCAACCAACGTTGAGACCTTGGGGAAACCAGAAAGACTACTATATATTTTCCCTCACTTGACTCAGCTGTGAATAAGTACCCAGCAACAGGTAGAGAAAGGAATAGATTGCAAAACATGTTAATATGATGCGCCCCAGGGCTATCATCAGGGTTACAGACAACAAAACAATCTGTGAGTTGCAGTACAGAGAGAGAGAAAGATATTATCAGTAGGATGCGCCTAAGTTACAGTTTGTTCCAATGAAATGTATGCTCTCAAGTGACTTGAGAAGTATGAAATGAATGACACGGCCTTGTATGAGAACGGGGAGGTGGAGGGAAGGGAATACATGGTGTCAAAAGTCTGCAAGAGCCTGTACTGATTGCAGTACATGCCGGCATTAAGCACGGCCATCGGGAAGAGGCTTTGAGCGTGCTTAATACCGAATCGTGCTTGAATTCGAAGTAGACATAACCCAGAGATTTTCATGAAATTAATTAGTTATCTCCCTTTTTGTTTTGTTTGTGGTGATCACACAACACCACACGATGTTGCTGCAGTATTCATTGTTTCCTGCCGTAGCAGGTTTCTTTTTTGTTTTTGGTCTTATTTTGTTCTCTCACTCAGCCACAGCAGGCAGAGGTGATAAGTGTGTTCAATAGTGGATGGAACATGGAGTGAACAACAATACAATTAACAAGATGCTGTCTTGTAATTTGTAATGAGGCGTGTAGTTTATATAGCAAAAATTCGGTAAGAGCCATTTAGTGTGCTTCCGAACCGTGCTTAATAGCAGCGTGCTTAATGCCGGCATGTACTGTACACGGATATTGGCAATATAGACACCAAACCCATATTGTGTGAATAAGTACACAGCTACAGGCAGAGAAAAGCGCCTATCATCATCAGGCTGCTTTACTTTAAAATGTATGCTCCTTTTGGAGTTGATATGATGAACTGAATGACACGGCCATCTGGTGAAATGATCCAACAACACGTTAGTCTAGTCTAATTGACATTGACAACATGGGATTTGGAATGGAGTCCCATCAGTCACACAGACAAATGCTTAACCCTTATGTTGCCACAGGTTTTTGACCCTCATGTACATCCCAGTTATTTATCTATTTTCACAATGGTGAAAAGGACATATTTTGTGGAAAAATAATAACAGTAATAGTAAATAGTCAATAGATTTAAAGTAAAACACCACAGCTACCCCACCCCATAAGGGGGAAAGATTATAATAGTAGTAATATTCATACATATTTTTTAAAATCTGTTGACTCTGACTGTGGCAACTCAAAGGTTAGACATATTGTAGCCCCCTATTACCTTTGACATGACCTAATGCCATATAAGCCAAACGGGCATTAGCAAAAAAGGAGCAAAAATATTATGTACAAGTACAAGAACAAAAGGCTGGATTAATAATAATAAAAATTAGTCCATATGGTTGGTTTATTGGGACCAGCAAAGACAAGCTATTTTGTTTCGTGTTATTTCAAATGCATGCAGATGACAGGATACAGAAATTTACTTTTACTTTTGACAGATTTGGCAGATCAATAACATCTTTCCCAATGTAGTGAAATGATTAATCAAATTTAAAAAAAAAAAGATTAGACACTACCAAGACGAAAAAGAAAAAAAACCAACCTGCATAAATCAACACAAAATAAAATCAAAGCAAAAAAAAACCAACCCAAAAACAAAGCAATACATGAATAAATTACAAAAGGACGAAATACAAATAATGTTAAAAAAGAAAAAATTTCACCCACACAATCAATTGTATCAAAATCCAAAACAAAGTAAACATCCCAAATTTTATTCAACTTCAATTTCAATGATGCATTACTAAGTGCTTCAACAAGAACATATAATAATGTACTTTGACGATGGAAAACAATTAAACAAGAATCGAATGCCACAAACCGCTCAATGGTTAATATGAGTTAAGTGTTCTTTGTAAGTGTAAGTAAGATTTTTTAAACAGGGTGCAACTTGGCGAAACTTTGAAGGGGGAGAGCACACATTGCTTAACAGGTTTAAGGTGGTATAAAAATAAATATGAATTAAATAAATAAACCAGACAGGCACTGACTAGGAATACCAGGGTAAAATAATAATAATAATAGTAATAATAATAATAGTAATAATAATAATAATAAATCAAAAATACAAAGAGAAGAACAGCTGGATACATGATGAGATTTCAAAATAAGAAAGTAGAAAGTGCACAGTGACATTGTGCATCAGCTGGAAGTAATTTGTTAAGACGAGAAAACACTCCAGAATCAAGCTTGTTGGAAAAGCATTACCATACCAATGACATGTACTACTACTTTGCCGGCGTGGGGAAATATGGGCAAACATTCCTGACACATTGATATTGATAATGCTGTGGAGAATATATATACCTAAACATGATCAGAGGCGGCCATACAAGTACAAGTAGTGTACAACATCATTCAGACAATTTAATTATGATGTACATTTATGACTAGGGGATGGTTGGAAAAGAAAATAAATATTTTATTCAGCTATTATAATGACTAGCTCATTTTTCTGCAGGCTTGGAATCCAAAACTATTTTCTTTCTCGGGGGGTGGGGGAAGCTCTCAAAACACACACACGCACACAAAAGTTGAAATAGCCTGCAGCTTAGAATTTCAGTACTCTGTTAGATATAAATTGCACAGAACCTCAGATCTTTTTCTGAAAAGGTATATAACGGTCTAAACGACTGTCTAAAACAAAACTCAGTAATAGAGACAAGCAGCTATTTGCAGCTACTGAAATGCATACTGGTCATCAAATCTGTTAAAAATAACAACCTCATATGTGATCACAACAAACTTTCGTTATTTAAGTCTTTGGCATTTGAAACAGAATGTGATGTTTCATGACATGATATATATATAATAGAGCAACACGCATTCATTAAAATCATGGATCCTTTTGCACAAAGAGGATTATCCCATTTCTTCACTTTCTACATAAATATTTTCACCTAATCCAAAAACAAGACCTTTTGATTTTGATGGGTGCATGCTGCACTTCAATAAATAACAACAAATATATATATTAATTTACCTGAAGTCAAAGCGTTTATCATCATCACTAACCGATACAGCGAATTAAATTTATTTCTCGTTTTTTATTTTTCCCTTTTGAAAGTTAAAGCCTTCAGGAATCACTGCGAAACACTAATGATGAACAATGTTTACACACCTGATATAATGAATTTTTTTTTCTTCCAAAAAGGAAAATGTATTGTAAAGCTTGAACCTTATTAAGGTTCTGTTCCTTTACATCCAACAAATTATATTTTGGGCAAGTTGATATCATGGGGTGCACATGAAAAAGCATGATATATTCAGTAAAATGGAATTGGTTTGACTAACGTGGAATACACTGTAATGTAAATGCATGATATTTGAATGTAAAAAACATTTAGATATAAAGATAGGGAAAGCACAACTTGTAAAATGATTGTCTATTCAAATTTCAGAGATGAAATTAAATTTTGGGGAGACAAAAAAAAAGCATGGTAGTCTTGCGTGCCAATATCGAGCGGCCTGAAATTATTTTTAGGTCGTAGGGAAATTATTACCAAAGACCTATGCGTCGAGTGAGGGAAAGTGAATTCACTATCCTGGCTCCTTGACCTAAGTTAAGGATTTCCACAGAAAATTATTGTCACTGTGTAAAATACAAACACAAGTTTATTGGTCGGCTGAACAATTTTATTTTGATCTGTCAGCTTTGTGTCCACCGGACACAAAAGAAACTTGAACAAAATAAAATAAAGGAAATAAAGAAAAGCCTGGAATTTTCTTCAGATTTTTCCTGAAGTTGTCTTGCAGAGCTATGGATGTGAAAAATGCCCAGTATCTAACAACGACAAACATTCTGACCAATAAAAATTAAAAAGTGAGATCAATATCCATCCCAGTCTCCAATGGAAAACTGTCATTAAATTACTACGCTATTATATCACTCATTGAGAAAATAGAAGCTACTCGAAAATGTGACAATATTGTGTGTGTAAATGAAAATCAAGCATAACTTCCAATTCGCACAGCTTCCATTCATCATGAAGTGACATGGTAAGGGAGCAATTAATTATCAGTTGTACAATCTATACACATACTTTCATTTGTTAAAATAACCTACAATATTTGATTGTCACTAGCACATCTTGCACTTTGGTCTAGAAAAAAAAGAAAAAAAAAGAGAAAAAAAAATCTAAATGCACAACCTGTTAAAAGTAAAAGAATGCGCTAACAAGAACTTATTCTCAGCCTAACATCTGTCAAGCCTGAGAATCAAGAAATTATCATGTATAGGAGGAAACTGATCATAATAACAGTAATTATAATAACAATAATAATAATATGCCAAGTGAAGAAATCAAGGGGACCCTTGATGACTTGCTACATCTTTAAAACTAGCTAACTATTATTTTCCTTGGGACAATATATTTTCATAGTCCAGATCACTGATGTCATTGGCCTGATAGAGTTTACAGCCTTCTCCAATTTTGTCATGCAAAGCGGATTTGGAAGCGGCATACACCATCTTCTCTTTCGTCTTTCCATTGTCGGGACACCTGGGTGAAAATAAAAAGAAAGAAGATACATAATTATTCGGTGTGAAGAAAAAAAAGCCCTTCACAAAATTGCCTGAATAAGTTTGACAGTGGGCTGGTTTTTCTGTTCATGGCGAGGCAGTGTTGCAGTGGCAGGTATTGGTCTGATTCGCCGGTCCACAAAAATAATTTTTAAACATATTTTGTGTTCTTGTCTCTCACTGGTACTGTTACATTATCATTATCCCACTATCATCTGTCAACATAAACATTTTTAAAAAGTGTCATTTGGCCATTTATAATAATGTCTGAAATGAGAAATACGTTACAATTGCATTCTATTTTTCATCCATCCAAGAGTGTCCCTTCAAAACCAATAACTTAAAAAAAGTAGTATCATTAACCCATCATCAGTATTCAATTAAGTAAGTATTTATAATGTGCCTGTTTGCACCCGCTGAAAACAACCCACACCCATCTAATTCACAAACATTCGCTTAGGAACTGATTTTTCTTTCTTTTTAAACAGTGTAGGGACCAGCTCTGTGTCTGGCCGAGGACAGTGTACAAGGCAGAAGGCATCGATGCGCAGACCCA
>JARFNW010168848.1:0-17561 GCA_031763155.1 Dirona albolineata
GTTCAGCAGCTTCGATATGACATTATAAACCAGGAAGTCAGGAAGGTTAGAGATAATAAGGTAGAGAGCGAGATGGGTTTATTGTGTCTCCGTTTGGGGTCGATAAAAGTGCTTGCCTGTTTGTTTTTATTTTTTATGTGTGTAGTTTTTGGTTATTCTGGATGATTCCAATAATTATAATACAAAAACAACGACAAAAAAGAAAACAAAAACAAAAACAAAATTAACAAAAACAATAATTTTTTTAAAAGAAAAACAAAAAAATCAAAACAAACCAAACAAAACAAAACAACAGAAAAACAAAATAATAAAATAAAAACAAAAACTCCCCCCCCCCACCCCCAAATAACCACCCCAAAACAACAAAACAACAACCCAACAACAACAAAACAAAACAAAAAAACAAAACAAAACAGAACAATTAAAAACAAAAGCAAAATCAAAAACACAACAACAAAAAACCCCAAACAAAACAAATAAACGAAATGAAAACAAATCCCAAACAAACACACACACACACACGCACACACACACACACACACACACACACACACACACAACAACAACAACAACAACAACAACAACAGCAACAACAACAAGTAAAACAAAACAGACACTCAAACACACGGAGACACGCATACAATAAACAAACAGACACAAGCCCGTATTAAACCCATCTCTTGACTTTTACAATCTGGCTACACGAGCCCCCTTCCCCCGACCTCCACCCCACCCCCTTCCCACACATGCACTCCCTCCACCACCACCCCCACCCTTTTTTACCATTATACCATTTTACAATTCACCACAAATATAAACGTAAACATTCTTATCCATTTATTAACATACCTTGTTTTGAAACCTAGATTTATAACCATTTCTAACCCTTTACCCCAGCTATACACGCTGATGTTATTTATTTCAGTGGAAAGGCTCTGTGACTTGATATGTCTGTGATGTTATTGCTTTATTTACCATATTTTCCTCTTCTACATAAATTCTACTATTTATTATTACCACCTTCTACACATATCATTATGTCATATACACGTTCACCCCTTTACATGTGCTCGTATGTTGTAATTTTATAATTTTGTATCGTTTATTCTTACTTTAATGACACATTGTATTATTTACGTCTGTACAAATAATTTCCCCAGATCAGTTAAAGATGACAACTAAGCCCGCCTCCGTTAATTTTTGCTTTGATTACGGTATGTCTGAGAGTGGAGGATGTGTGTATGTGCGGGTGTGGGTGTGTGGGTGTGGGGGGGCGATGTCTGATGTATGATATGTGTGGGGATGTGTGTGTGTGTACGTATGTTATATATTTATGTGGAGGTGGGATGATGTGTGCCTGTCTGTTTATGCACACACACACAACAACAAAAACACCACCAACAACATCAACAACTGCCATTGATTAAAAGGGCATGTTAACAACAGCATTGGCACACATTAATTTTACACTGACACTTAAACCCACACATTTTCCAACCTACGTGATGACGTCATCTTCCTTCCTACCCACCCACCCCCATCCTGTCTCTAATTGGTGTGTAGCCTCCCACGGCAACAGGAGAGAATTAACGCCAGGTAAAACGATAGTCATGACGGTATCCAAAATCAACACACTCGTGCAGAAAACTCGCCCAAAGAATCGAGTTGTGATGTTTCATTATACATTTTCATTTCCAGGCAAATACAAAGACACAGTTCAGAAACAAGGGAAAAGAAGACAAAGACAAAAACAAAGACAAAAACAAAGACAAAAACAAAGACAAAAACAAGACAAAACAAAGACAAAGACAAATACAAAGACAAATACGAAGACAAAGTCAGAAACAAAGACACAGACAAAAACAAAGACAAAATACAAATAAAAATACAAAGACAAAAACAAAGACAAAGGCAAAACAAATACAAAGTCAAAAACAGAGGCACAGACACAATCAGAGACAAAGGCAAAAAACAAAATCAAAGACAAAGTAAGAAACAAAGACCAAGGCAAAACAAAGACACAATCAAAGATAACTACAAAAACAAAAAAACGAGAACGAAAACAAAGACAAAAACAAAGATAAAGACAGGTTTGAAATGGAGTATAAGAACAGGTTTGAGGTGGAGGAGAGGAAGACATTTGAGGTGGAGGGGAGGGTGGGTACGGTGGTGTCTGACGGACTGAATTATTTTTCTGCCTCCCCCCCCCCTCCCCGGGGGCATGTTTTGGCAGCCATCAATCGTTTTGGAGTCTAGCCATCTTATACAGGTGTGATTGTACATCGGTCTGTCTGTTTGTCTCTGTGTTTGTGTGTTGTGTTTGATCATGTATGTCTTTGTCTGTAATTGTTTGTGTGTGTGTGTGTGTGTGTGTGTGTGTGTGTGTGTGTGTGTGTGTGTGTGTCGGCATATCTCTTCGTGTGGTCTGCGTGTTCATATTATGGGTCTGTTTGTTTATTTGTGTGAAATGAAAACCCACTAACAAGCGATGAATTGAATGTGAGTGGGGGTTACGACGGGACGGGGTGATGGAAAGAAAGGGAATGAGAGAAGGAATAAACATGACGCGTACACCTGGTCGGCTGATAGGTTTCTAATTTGTGTTGACGTCACGGGTGATTAAGGGGAGATTACAACATGAATCCCAGAGAAGAACTCCCATCTGGCAACCAACCCGTTTAGTGTGCCAGAGTCTTCCCAGACCATTTATCGCACCGGGCCATTTCAAGCCGCGGGCGTTCCATGACATTTTGGTCTGGAGGGAGGGGAAAATGCCAACTGGCCAACAACTTGGCGAGGCTGTCGAGAGATGGAAGGCCATCTAGGCATTAGGGATGGCGTGAATTCACTCCTGGCCTGTTTTAGAACAACTCACCACGTCCCATTACCGCCAAAAGAGATTTCATTTGATATTATGTCAGGGCAGCGACCGTAACTGTCAACTGTTTGCCATTTTGGAGATGCCATGGTTTTTTACGTGTCTCTCTTAGACATGAAAGAATGAGAGCTGTCAGAAGCTCAAATCCAATAATGAGGTATGCAAATAAGGTCAACATGGTGTAGCTCCTAGTGTAAAACAAATAATAATACTAAGAACGTTTCGGGTATTTCCTTCATCAGCCAACAAGCACAGAAAACACTTGATGTCTTGACCAGTGGTCGTCAAAACTTCAACGTATATCCCTTGATTTCCATAGCTTAGGAATTTCTATTTGTGTTTTATGTTTCATGTTTTCTATGCTTGTTGGCTGATGAAGGGGAGACCCGAAACGTTCATTGTATTGTTATTTGTTTTACACTTGGAGCTACACCATTTTCGCCCATTTTCTGCATACCTCACTCAGACATGGAATGTGACATTATCAATCACCATATCCAAGGAGGAGAGTGATCCGTCGAGTTTCGAACTAGGTACCTTCGATATCAATGGAGGAACACTTGTATCCACTACACCACTGAATCGCCTAAACGTGATACCCTTTGCCTTGATAGGACTTGTAACTATATGAACGTTGACAGCTTTCAGAAATTAATGAGGCCCCGAGAAGAAGAACGTGCTTTTAAGGTGATAGCCTAACGACCAATTGGATTGTGGGATTATATCAGTTAGTCGCTTAGTGAGTCAGTCAGGTCATCCATTAATCATTCAGTCAGTCAGTCAATCGGTCAGTCAGATAGTCAGTCAGTAAGTCAGTCAGTCAGTCAGTCAGTCTGTCAGTCAATCGGTCAGTCAGATAGTCAGTCCGTCAGTCAGTCAATCGGTCAGTCAGTCAGTCAGTCAGTCAGATAGTCAGTCCGTCAGTCAGTCAGTCAGTCAGTCAGTCAATCGGTCAGTCAGATAGTCAGTCCGTCAGTCAGTCAGTCAGTCAGTCAGTCAGTCAGTCAGATAGTCAGTCCGTCAGTCAGTCAGTCAGTCAGTCAATCGGTCAGTCAGTCAGTCAGTCAGTCAATCGGTCAGTCAGATAGTCAGTTAGTCAGTCAGTCAGTCAGTCATATTGGTCAGTCAGTCAGTCGGTCAGACGGTTAGTCGCTCAGTCAGTCAGTTGGTCAGTTGGTCAGTCAGTTTATCGATCAGCAATAGTGTCAAGAGGAGTCCAGCATAAGATTGGAAACCTGACCTGCCCATCAACCGTCGACCATTGACCACCACGTCCCTCATTGACCACCACGTCCCTCATTGACCATAACGTCCCTCATTGACCACCACGTCACTCATTGACCACCATAATTGACCACCACGTCCCTCATTGACCACCACGTCCCTCATTGACCACCACGTCCCTCATTGACCACCACGTCCCTCATTGACCACCATAATTGACCACCACGTCCCTCATTGACCACCACATCTCTCATTGACAAACCATAATTGACCACCACGTCCCTCATTGACCACCACGTCCCTCATTGACCACCACGTCGCTCATTGACCACCATAATTGACCACTACCACGTCCCTCATTGACCACCACATCCCTCATTGACCACCATAATTGACCACCACGTCCCTCATTGACCATCTCGTCCCTCATTGACCACCACATCTCTCATTGACCACCATAATTGATCACCACGTCCCTCATTGACCACCACGTCCCTCATTGACCACCACGTCCCTCATTGACCACCACGTCTCTCATTGACCACCACATCCCTCATTGTCCATCACATCTCTCATTGACTACCACGTCGCTTATTGACCACCACATGCTTCATTGACCACGACGTCCCTCATTGACCACCATCATTGACCACCACCATTGACCACCACATGTTCAAACGTGCCATTTCCATTATTTACTTGATGTTAAACTATATATATTTTATTTGTCCATCCCTCCCACACCCTCACCCTAGAGACGTTGACTCAACTAGAACAACAGCCCAAACCACACGCCCCACAAGCCGTGTTGGAATGAAGGAAGGGGTGAATGGATTGGTGAGGAGGTAGAAAACAAACATGGCGGATGGTGATGTGAATACGACACGATCCGTCGACATGGAAGAAGGGGAGACTACTTCAACGGACTCGTCTCTGATATTGATTGGCTCTCGTGATCGTGGCGGCGGACGTGATCAGACAATTGGCGCCCTGGACTTGGAGACCCGAATTGCTGACCTTTGCACCCGTCTGCCGCCGCCTCCTATACCTCACTGGCTGGAGAGTTCTTCCGAAAGGCTACGAAAGCTCATGGCCAACTGCTCCTGCTGGGAAAAATATACAGGTTGGGACAGAATGATAATAAAGCAGGACAATGTTACAGTGCCAGTGAGAGGTAATAAGTGGAACGGGGTGGTCGACAACAAGCTTGTCGTGGCAATACCACCTTGCCGAGAACAGCAGTCCGACTCCCTACACTGAGCTGTTCCGCCACCATCATTTTTCTATTCTTGCTAGTGGCCTCAAAATGGCACTGTAACATTATCCTAATATTATTCTCTTTACAATCGTTTATATTCCCAGACTGACACAACCGATAGCTGAGATGGAATAACCCACTTCGTCTTCACAAACAGACCCTTGGTTTGTGGTTTTAAGAACCTTTTCACCCGTTATCATTACTACCAATGACGTCTCTTCATCCCTCGTGTTATCAAAGACTATAAATATATCGGTACAGAATTGCGATAACCTTTCATGTTTGAAATATTACTTGAGTCGATATTGACAGTAGCGAGCATCTTTCATCTCGAGAGATGATAGTTTTCGTCCCGAAAGGATCATTTGTTGCCTTGCTGAAATATATCGATATTCCATTCATAAATTTTCTCCTGTTATATAACGATGCCTTTGATGCATTTCCCCAATTTTATATCGATATATTTTACTCAAACATTTTCTCTTCGTTTATATCGATATCAGATTTGATAGATTTCTCCTCTTTTTATATCGATGATAAATGTCGATGCATTTACCCCGTAATACTTGTTCCCATCGTTTCTGCTCTAAACAGAACTGTGCTCTGACCACATCCCCACTCAAGATGCGTCGTCAGGGACGCGAATGGAGGATCTTCAAAGCAACGGTAAAGCATTACATTACAGTGCATTTCTCACCATTCGAAGATAGCGTTACGAAGCAGTTAATAGTTGAATTATAGAAGATAGTAAATCTCTATTAGCAAGCCTTTATGGTCAAGTCAACAGAATGATAGTGGGATAATGTAACAGTGCCAGTGAGAGTCAAGAATAGAAAATAGAAAAAAAGATTTTCGTCGACTGGGGGAATCGATTCTACTAGTCCATCAGTGCCCGCTCCCTCTTCATTTATTTTATGGTCAAGTCAATATTTCAGAAGCCATTACGATCATGATTTTCATTTTATCATCAAACTGGGTTTCCAAATTACCCGTCGGCTACGAACCCAAAACTTACTAATCCTCCTCCGTGTTTGCCGTGACACTGGGATCCTCGCTAATCTGTCCATTTCCGGTTCGCTCTTTGGTAGGGACGACCGGATGGGAAATGACTTAATGTATTTCCGGTTTCTGGGTTTCGAGTCGGAAAGGGGAGAGAAATCAGAAATAGCTACTTTCCCCTTATAGATACATATGTCTTGGGAATCCGCTTGCAAGTTTGTCACCGAAAAAAATGTTGCAGATTCAATGGCAACATGTGTGCAAAAACGTTTCTTGTGTTCCCTTGGAACTACATTGGACTACAAGAGAAGTTCCCGAGTCGACGTTATACGCCAATCTGGGCAACACGCTCCCCCGACCTCAACCCACTTGACTTCTTCGATTGGAGATACCTGAAGGACAGGGTTTAAGCGGGATGCCCACAGATACGGAAGGGACATTAGCCGTTTCTTTCTGAAAAGATGTGCTAAGATGTTATCGAAAACGTTCAACGCCGCATTCGGGTTGGTTTTTTTTTGTTAATCACAACACGAAGCACAAGTCTCTTTTTCCTTTCCATGCTTTTCGTTGATCGCTCAGAAAATATATAGTGTACAGATTTTCTGTTCAATTTCATATTCCCCATTCTTCCTTTCTATGCGTTGGATGTTTCTCAAATTTTGTATGTCGTTTTTCCACACTATACACGGTAGCTGTTTGGATACGTTGTTTGTTATTGATGCAAAATTAAAAAACTTATATTGACATTAAACGGACCGAAGTATGAGAAAAAATAAATGGAACTTTTAAAATGAGGGTTGAACCGTAATGTTACACAAAGCGACGTTAATCGGAGAATTTCAAACAGTGTAAAGGTTTTACAGTAAATGAATCATCTCCGTGCGGAGATCCAGCACCATGTCACGGGAGTGGGGCGTCGTTTCGGTTCCAGATTGATTTGATTTGCCTTTCTTTTCATTCCAATAACAGACCGTTCTTGTGATTGCCAACAGCGTCCCCTTTGTTTTGACAATTCAGTCCAGACGTCAAGTCTTATCTCCCAAGGGAATCCCGAGTTGTTTCCCCTGTCAGATAATATAACTCTGCCTTCCACATCTCCTCCTATCCCCATTCGCCTAGCTTCCTCCAGCTCCAGCTCCCCCTCCCTCTCCCCTTCCCTTCCTCTCCCCCTCTTTCTCCCCTCCCTCTCTCCCTCCGTCTCCCCCTCCCTCTCTCTTTTCCCTTTAACCTACTTCTAACTCGCCCATTCCTCTCCCCATCCGTCTCCCTCTCCCCACCCTCTCTCCCCCTCCCTTTAACTGACTCGCCCATCTCTCTCCCCTCCCCCCTCCCTACCTCTCCCCTCCCCTACCTATCCCCCTCCCCTCCCTCTTCTACAATCAAAGGTTTTAGACTTTGATACACCATTTCATTATGATAATATGCCAAGCAAGCAAAGGTCAACATGAAGCTCAAAGGTCAAAGTTTAGAGGAAGATACTGTGTCACTCGGGTGGGTGGGCGAGTGGATGGGTAGATAGGCGGATGGGTGGATGGATTGATGGGTGGGTGGATGGGTGGATTGGTGGATGGATTGGTCGATGAGTGGGTGGATTGGTGGATGGATGGATGGGTGGATGATGGATGGATGAATGGATGGGTAGATGGGTGGATGGATGGGTGAGTGGATGGGTGGGTGGGTGGGTGGTTGGACGGGTGGGTGGATGGGTGGATGGGTGGATGAATGGGTGAATGAATGGATGGATGGGTGGATGAATAGATGGACGGATGGATGATGGATGTATGAATGGATGGATGGTGGATGGGTGGATGAATGGATGGATGGGTGGATGGGTGGATGGATGGATGGATCAATGTATGGGTGGATGGGTGGGTGGATGAATGAATGAATGAATGGATGGTGGATGTGGATGGGTGTATGGGTGTATGGGTGTATGGGTGTATGGATTGGTGGATCAGTGGATGGATGGATGGATCAGTGGATGGGTGGGTCAATGGATGGGTGGATGGATGGATGGATAAATGGATGGGTGGTTGAATAGATGGGTGGATGGGTGGATAAAAGGATGTATGGATAGGTGGATGGGTGGGTGGATGGGTGGATAGATTGAGGAATGGACAGTGGGTGGGTGGGTGGGTGGGTGGAGCGCTAGATATATCGATGGATAGATAGATAGATGGGTGGGTGGGTGAATGAATGGGTGGATGAATGTGTGAATGGTGAGTGGGTTGTAATGGCTGGAGGGTATGTTGATGGTGAGGTTCCAGAGACCAACGTTTACTATGCATTATGTTATTTCATATCAAATATCAATTGATTTCCTCCTCATCCTCCTTCTCCATGACAGACAAACACAACCAGGATGATACGATATCTCGGTTACTTCCCTTTGTCGCCGCCATTACAGTCGGGTTGCTGATGGTTGGGGTCGTGGCCTTGTCCTACTTTTGGCACCAAAGAAAAAGGTTTGGACCTTAATCACAGTTTCACTTCATTGATTTATCAACTTTTGAATGGCTCAATTGGGCTGACTGCCTAGTTTTCGTCAATTCTCAACCCACCTTTTGTCTTATGTGACATGTGTGACAGTTCAACCCATTCAACTATCAGACAGTAAAAAACAAAATTTAAAATGTTCTATTAGGGCAAACTAACAAAATGGTAATGATGATGATGATGATGATGATGATGATGACGATGACGATGACGATGACGATGACGACGACGAAAACGACGACGACGACGATGACGATGACGATGACGATGATGATGATGATGATAATGATGATGATGATGATGATGATGATGATGATGATGATGATGATGATGATGATGATGATGAAAATGATGATGATGTTTCCTTTGATATGAAATTGCCCCCTCGCCCAACCACTTTTTTATTTTCCCTTAGACGGAAAACTCCATGCACTGCCACATTCAAATACCAAAAGCAAACACCATCCCCATCACGTGACTACTGTTCTCCCGGTTTCTACCTGACGCCAAGCGTTACTATGGAGACGCAGTTATCCCTTTGTGCCTTGGAGGATGACATCTACCAGACTCGTCCGTACAGCATCTACAGGGAGGAGGCGTGGCCATGTTTAATTGACGTCCCACATTTAGCCACGCCCAGGTCTGGCATGGATTTGTCTTCCCCTCCTATACACGGTGATAGCGAAATTCTTCTCCAACCCGATCAGCTGGAAGAAAATGACCGGGAGCCGTTCTACGCGTCACCGCAACCAGTATTTTGTGGTGGTTTTAACTCGAGCCACTCGCAATCAGGAGAACGTGTCAGGGAAGGAGGTAGCAAAAAGAAACAGTCCAGTCACCGCAAGGAGTTGAAACTGAAAGAGAGGCTACGACAAAATCACTCATCACAAAATCGTCATAGTCTTACATTGAACGAAATGCATTCTCCGTACGTTCAGATTCAGAGTCTGCACGACTTCCCCTCCGCCACGTATGAGGAATGTGATCCCCCCGTGCAACCTGAACCATGTGAAAGGACAAACCGTGACAGTCGGAAAGGTGTCGTGAAAAAATGTCGTGAAGCGGGAAATAGAGTCTTGGATAAACTACCGTGGAAAAATGGCGCCAAACCCAGCAATCACTCCGCCATTTCTAACCGTCGATTTGAGCGACCAATGAGAGCTCTTCGGCTGTCTTTGAAAAGTCTTCGTTCCCTTGGTCATAGGCGTCTTCCCCACACGCCAGACACACGCGTAACGTCTCCGTCAAATGTACCAGATTCTCCAGGGAGAACATCCATACATCTGTCTGATGGTGACACAATTGGGCACTAGATGACCGATGTTTCCAAAATGACTGATTTTTTCAAATGAGCCATGTCTCTAAAGGTCCCATGTCACCAAATGACCGATGTCACCAAATGATACATGTCCATAAATGACCGATATGTCCAAATGACCCATGTTCCAAATAACCGATGTCTTTGAAATATTATAATATATATGCCTCTAAATATTCCATGTCTCCAAATAACCGATGTCTCTAAATGGACCATAACTCCAAATGACCCATGTCTTCTTTATGCAATATATCTCTCTAAATAACCCATGTCTCCAATTGGCCCATTTATCCAAATGACCCATGCCTCCAATTGTCCTATTACTCCAAATGACCCATTTCTCAAAATAACCCATTTCTCCAAATGACGCATGTCTCCAGTGATTGTTGAGACGATTGGGATCCCTCCCTGTTGCTGACATATTCTGGCCAGGGCGTGGTGGGGAAAGGCTCCCAACGTTTACACCTCGACTACCAGGGATGTTTCACGGAGTGTGCCTTACCCTTAGACTGTGGGCAGCCACTAACCTGTCTTCATGCAAATTCTTGTCACCAATGGACCAGCCTACCTCACCATAGTTTAGGGTCTTGCGGATATGTACGATGTAGTTATTGAAAATATTATATCGGGATGGGGAAGTTCGGAGAGGGGGGGGGGGTAGTAAAGGACTAACAGCAAAGTGTTTATTTTAGCACTCATCAATTGAGTGTCTATGAATCAAAATCAAAGACAAAAATCAATCACATTTAGGTTTCCCAGTCGATTGGTTTCCATTGTCTTTAGCAGGGGTCTTCCGAGGTTACGTAGAATTATAGTTTAAGGAACAATAATTGTTTCATCATTTTATGGTTTATTGTAGACCGACAAAAGTCACTTTTCATGAAGTCTGCACTGAATCGCATCAAAGTAATGGACAATTTACACTAGTTTTCCTTGGTCAGTATTGGTTTCCATCGTCTGTATTGGTTTCCATCATTTGTGTTGGTTTCCATGGTCAGTATTGGTTTCCATCGTCTGTATTGGTTTCCATCGTCTGTATTGGTTCCCATCGTCTGTATTGGTTTCCATCGTCTGTATTGGTTTCCATAGTCTGTATTGGTTCCCATCGTCTGTATTGGTTTCCATGGTCTGTATTGGTTCCCATCGTCTGTATTGGTTTCCATCGTCTGTATTGGTTTCCATCGTCTGTATTGGTTTCCATCATTTGTGTTGGTTGCCATCATCTGTTTTGGTTTCATCGAAAATCACCGAACTAGAACAATAATTTAAATAAAACAAATGGAGACAATAATTGTTTTAATGTCACATGACTAATTCTGGTTTCTTTCTTGTTTTGCTTTTTTTGGATGTACTTGTTATCGATTAAATTTTTAAAAAATGTACAGATTTTTAATAAAGAATATATACGTGAACTTTTAAAAAAAGTCTTCCTGAACTTATGTGCAGCCTTGAAACCCATCAATCTAGGTCTCAATGTCACGATTATTTCAAATCCAAAAATTTCATACAATTATTTCAATATTTAGTATGTCTACACCCTCTTTTCTAACAGTATACCAGCACACGAGGTAATGCGAAATGAACAAATTGGTATCAGATTTTACCCAGAATGCTTTGGAGAGCCGTATTAGGACCATCTTTGGAGTGCATGGGGTGTATTCGGCGCTGTATGTACATGATTAAGCCTAAATTTTCACAAGCATTAACATCGGGTGATGATCCAGGCCATTAGTCGTCTCCAAAGCAAACCATGACAAATCCCCGCACACGAATACCATTGCGACGCAAGCTCTGATAGAGGCACACAAATTGGATTTTCTCGACTGGATGCTTTTAGAAAAGCGGATGGTAGACATGCTAAGTATTGAAATACATGTATGAAATTTTGGATTTGAGATAACTTATAATAACTGTTGAAACCGATTTAATTTGTTTTGTCCTGTCTGTTATGAGTTTCACTGTCCATGGGGGGTCTAAGGCATCGAAACATCCTGTACATGTCCATTTCAAAAGATATCATCATTAGCATTTTTTGCAGGATACGCTGTTCCACAAAACAGATCATACAATGCCCGGATGTATAAAATAACAAAAGCACCGAATGCTAAATAAAACGTTTATTCTTACAATTTAAAATAAATGAAAATATACATACTTAAAAGACATTCTCAAGCTCACCAGTGAATTGGTTTTAACATCGGAGAAAAAACATCCGAACAGTCAAAAAGAGATAAGGAAAAACTGGTCTGTATCTGATCTGTATGAATACTGGAGTAGACTCTTTGTAGAGTATAATGATTCCAGGGTGGCGGTATCTAAAAAAATGCGGAACATCGATATTGCAGCCAGCAGGCGCAAACTCATCTCACACATCTTGGTGCAATGCAGGGCACACTTACTTCCCACCGAATAAATTGTGTCCATCACGCAGAGATCACAACAAACACGTCCTCCCTAAGTAAAGTCTAAGTAAAGTACAGGTAAAAAGCAGATAAACAAGAACAGGTCTAATAACAGTGCAAGTAAATAATAGATTATTAAGACCAGCGCCGGTATTCACAGACCATACGTTAACTGTTAGCACACTTTGGCACAATTTTATACTTTTTAAAATTACATGAATTATGCAATGTTGTGAGTATAATTCACTGCAAAAAGGTTATGCCAAAGTGTTCTAACAGGTAACGTATGGTCTGTTAATACCGGCCCAGGTCAAAGGAAAGTAAGGTAAACAACATATCAATAACAACAGGTCCAAGTTCGAAACATCCTAAACTGAAATAGGTTGAAACGTAAGTTGACAGTAAAACCACCGATGTCAGATGGAGGAAAATGTTGATAGTCCTGATAATCTTTGCAAAGACTTTCTTCGATTCTACAAATTAAGACGGTCGTACCAATTCTACTAGAGATTACATCTAGAGAATATTTTATTTCATTCCGTTTGGGAAATTCTTGGTACAGACGTGAATGAAAAGAAGAAATCAAAAAGTGAATAAATCCAATTTGACATAAAAATAAGAATCAAAAATTGCAATTACAACATACGAGCACATAATATAGAAGAGTGAATATATATATATAATGCAGGTGTCTAAAAAAGGATCCATTTAAAGGGAAATAACTCGGGTAATTTTGCACCAATTTCAACAACACTTTGTACACACATTATTCAACTACAGGGACTCTTGGTCATACAAATCAGTATGGTCTTTAAGAAAAGAAAAAAAAAGAAAAGAAAGAAAGAGATTGAGTATATAGGTCTACATCTTAGTTTCAAAACATTATAAATAAGGCATGAGCAGAACTGAATTAAGAATATTTATATATAAATAAGATAATAGATTAAATAAATCCCCTTTATTCATCCCAGGCGGAAATTTGTCTTTAGTGTCTATTCCGAGGGTAGACCGGCATAACCCAGGCGTCAATCCAGGTATGTGCAAGTCCATGCCCGGACTAATATACACATGGCAAATTATACGGGTCAAGATTTTTAAGGCAAGCAGGGGATCAGCCCTCTGTGCCTATAAACCTTGAATGGCGCAAAAAGCTGATCAATATTACTGATATCTGGGTCAGACTCTATGATGTTGTACCCTCTGGTTTTCCCCCATCAGCAATAGAAACTTTAAACTGGGTAACGTTTATCAAAGACAAAGGGGATCATCATACAATTATAAAATAGAGATCAATTGACATTAGAAATTGTTTTTCTACCTATTTAAATAGAAGGGCCAAAATATGATAAAACAAATAAACTTGCCTCCCTCGTATAATAGTATATCTAAACATCCTTAGGTTAGAATTCCCTAACACGAATTTCTTTAAATATTGATTGGACAATCACAAAACGTGTATTGATATGTTTTGTTTCGTTGGTTTTTTAGTTTCGACCATGTATTTCGGTATTTGACTTGGGTTTTTTAATAATATACAAAATGGTCAGCATTAAGGATAAGTTAATTCAATCAATAACTAAATGGACATAATTAAATGTTACTCTCTCTCTCTCTCTCTCTCCCTCGGTTATTCATACCTTTCTATGAAGGGCTAAAAAAAATCCTAATTAAAGATTTTAAAAATAAAATAAATAAGTAAATAAAATAAAATAAAATATATAAAAAATGGTATGTAATCCTACCATCCCCTCTTCAATATAGACAATTATATTATTTTCAAAACTCCAAAACGATGGTTTAACATTATAAGGTGTTGTCCAATCTCATTCCAGAGGGGAAAAGAAAGAAAAAGAAGTTGACTAATTTGGTTCAAAAGTAGATAAAAAATAAATGATGTGAGGTCGTAAGTTATCTGGACTCGCGTTGGACAAAATAAAATACCAGTAACATAAAGTTTACTTTTAGATGGAAACGATCTGTTGTTAGAAGTGAATGGTGGGTGGAATGGATTAGCGTCCTACGAGATGACATGGCGGTATCGATACTTGTTGTCTCGGTTTGTTAGCATCGAGTAGCCTTTATAATAATTGATAATAGTTAATTTTCTTTTATAGCGCCAGAATCCACGTCTCTTAGTCGTTTTACAATTTAAAAATATATAGAATAGATAAACAATTATATAGAGTAGGCAAGGCATCGGTCTAAAACATATAGCATGATTCAACACATAAAAACATCTCAAAATTGGCAACAGAGAAAAAACTCATAGCTATTTGGCTGTCCTAAAATACATATCAATCCAACCTGTAAATACCAAACTAGACACAATTTATTGACATAATATTATCTTCTCTAAACGCTCTCTGTCTATGTATATCATATCGGTGGTTTGTTAGCATCGATATGATATACATGGATAGGGTAGTCGATGCTGATAATCATCTGCCGATAATAAATTGCATATTGGTGTGGAAAAAAAGATTTTAAAGTGTTACTCAGCTATCAGTGCACATTTACAACAACAATCTTTGCATGGCGCATTTGTTTTTCTTTTTCAGATATTTCATATTTTTCACTAGCATCATTACAATATTCATAGCTTTGATGGTTATTTTGTCATTCTTATGTGGTTTACACGTGTAATGAGAGTTTAGTTGCTCTTCTAATAAGTCAAAGTAATAGTAATTCTATCAATACCTGTGTAAGTTATGGAGCTCCAAAGTTCGACTCCATTTATAAACCTCACTTGATATATCTGTATTTCATTTCTGTCTTAAGTGCATCCTAGTCCTAACGTTCTTATTCTTAAGTTTGTTCATGTCATAGCCAAGCAGCGACACCACTTGGTACGACGGCTTGCTGTCGAACAACCCTACATCCAATCCAAAAATGTTACACGGGTTGTTACAGCCATTGCCATTGTACCACCACCCTGCCCCCGCCCTTGACGCACAATTCTCGTTTCCGACGCCATCATTGTCACGGTCCCACGTTGAGAATGGGGTGTTTTGATACGGTCCCAAACAATCTCCTACTTTGTATCCATTCCTAAAACCAGCAGAATACTTGTCAAACGTGAACGAAAATCCACTTGCTTCATCAGAAACACGAAATCCTTTATAAGTAGCGAAGTGTGCGCCCATACCAGATATGTCAACATTGATGGTCAGTATGCGGTAACCAGCTTCGGTGAGAAGATGCAACGATTTGAGGCCAGTCAGCCAAGTTCTGGTATTTGTGTCCAAGAATCCGTCTCGATATTGAGCCCAAGTCATGTTATATTTAGGTTCATTCGAACCAGGGTTTCTCAAAAGCTGTAGACTGGGGGCTACTATACCTGCCGGTATCCAACAGACAACAGGAACAAGATTCTTTCCATCGTTGTCGAGGTCAAGGACGCTCGCGTATTCCATCCCACGAGGATATCCGTTTGCAACAAGTCCATCACAATGTATCGGACGCTCGTCGCATAATGTTCCAACCATACCGTTTGTACACTTGCACTGACTTGTGGCTGCAATCCACTCGGCGCCATCTCCGCACCGTCCAAATACGTAAAAAGGCACACGGTTGTCCACGGCACACGGTTTCACGGACGTGCAAGTCTTGTGATTCAGACAAACGCCTTTATTAAAGCTTGCCCCTATGCACGAGTTTTCTTTACTACAACTTAGCAAACATTCGATGCTACTGCGGACTTTGGGAACTTGTGTAGAACACCCATTTTTCAGTCTCACGCTCAAGCTACATAGAGTATTTCTAAAGAATTTTGCTAGTTGTATCTTGCCGTCAGATTGCTGAAATAGTAAAATAAAAACCAAACTACCCAACACCTTGAAATATAATGGGCTTGCTTTGTGAGTTAGCTCCATCATATATGAATCCACAAAAATATGTCTTTACTAGAAATGGTTTTGAACTGATCTCGATCATCAGTTGTGACGGAATGAACCCAATTGATTCGGAGAGTGGACATCGACGAGAGGCGTGGCAAGAGCTTTTGTTTTGTATTTCAAATGGCATCTGCCTCATAACATCGTTTGTGTCTGGTGTTATTGAAAACCAATTGTTTTGAAACCACCCAACGAATCTCCCCTGAATAAACTATAAAGAATCCTATAGAAATGAATATATCGTTGGAAAATATTAATCGATATATTGAATTTGGATCCATCTACAGTGCGGCTGACCCTTTTGTTATTTTGGGTTTTATTTCCAAATATGCCTTGAAGACAAATTGCCTTTGCGGACAAACCAAAAATATTTTTTCTATCTAAAAAAAAGATCGTTTTCAAGTATAATGTCTAATATTTCAATTCTATGTGTTTTGTTTCGGTTTTGATGATGTACTTTGTTTCCATTTTGCAAATATTGGGATGAAATGTCGTCACATTATTTTGATCTAAAATATCCAAACCGCCATACATGTTTGAACATATGTGCATTTGTATATGTACCTGATCTCTAACAAATATAATCACTCATATAAAATCATGAATATAAATCATTAACATTATTCAATATTATTAAGGCAACAGAATTACAAAATACTAACTAGAACATGTCCTGACTAATTCACAAACCATTGGGCATCGAAGAGTGAGTGACGTATACAGAGGTCAAATCACTCAATCACACTCACTCAAACACTCATCGATACACTTACTAACTAATTTATACACTCAATCACGCACCAATGCACTCACTCATCGATACACTCACTCACTCATGGATACACTCACTCACTCATCGATACGCTCACTCACTCATCGATACACTCACTCACTCATGGATACACTCACTCACTTATCGATACACTCACTCACTCATCGATACACTTACTCACCCATCAATACACTCACTCACTCATCGATACACTCTCTCAAACACTCATCGATACATTTACTAACTTCTTCTTCTTCTTCTTCTTCTTCTTCGATATGTAGTAGCCCCCAGTGTTGGAGGATCGATCTACATTTAACATTT
>JARFNW010168959.1:0-15308 GCA_031763155.1 Dirona albolineata
TGTGCCATTGTTAGGCGCCTAGAGCCCTACACAGGGGATAGGCGCCATATAAATGCAATTATTATTATTATTATTATACTGGCAATACTTTATAATATGAGATCCATACCTTTAGGTAAATCATTTTTGAAGCATTTGGCATAATATACGGTCTGCTCCCTGGAGGTGTAGGCGTTGAGGTGAGCACCCATGTTCTCAATCTCCAATTCCAGGTCAGTTTGACTTCGTTTTTGAGTTCCCTGAAATACATGACACCGTTGATGTAACACACAAACCCTAACTAAATCAATTTTTAAAAAAAAGTAAATGGATGATAAAATCAAAATAAAAAACCCCTGGAAAAGCATCAATGCTAACTAGAATAATCTATTGAGCGCCTATCAGATGCATCATACTGATAATATTCAATATTATATTCTGTCTGTAGTCAAAGTGGGAAAAATATTGGAACAATCTGTCCCAAGGAACCATGACTCCGCCCGGCTGCTTGATAAATAGACCACCTACACAACCAATATGTACATCAATTTTAACAACGCAAAAGAGAATCCACATTACATATGCAAAAATGGTGTTGGGATTATCTGGTATGATAAGCAGGGAATATGCTGAAAAGAATAAAAATGTCAAAGCAGTAATCAGTAACACAATAATTGTGCTGGAGACTATATGAGCCAAGAAAAAAATACTTTAAAAAGAATTATGCAACAAACGTCTTGAACTACACCCACCTTGAAAGCCATGTGCTCAAGGAAATGAGCCACCCCATTGTTGCTTGCATCTTCATACCTGCTTCCTGCATCTATCCACAGACCAACCTAGTGGGAGAAGTTAAAGGTTTGGGTTTGAACAAAGCAAAAAAAAACATACACACAAAATTTACAATTATGAAGAAAGCATGGTCCTACTAACAACAATCATCCATTGTCACATGCTTGTACTTAGTAGACTATGACTAGTAAGGGCACATCAAAGGTGTGACATCCTGAACTCAATCATAAATTATGCAGAAACATTTCAATGGGAGAAATCTTCTGAAATCATTATAACGTTCCAGTTCCAAAACCTGAAACCCTTTGTAGTGGACCATAACTCTTATTTGAATGTGACCCAAGAACTGTCAAATTATTTTTTGGAAAGATCAAAACCACAAAATAAATCATCTAAATTGATAAATGCATGGAGTCTGCAACATTGAAAACCTAAATTAAATAAAATATGACATAATTTGAAAAACAAAAAATGATTTTAAAAAACATGACATCAGAGTCGCTCACAGTGCTAGTAATGATGCCTGAATCTTCTGTGGCCACTCGAACACCATTAGACAAAGTGGTAACCCTTGTCTCTGGCATATTCAATACCGCTTGTTCGTACGACACTGCTTTGGCCGACCTCCATCTTTTGTTACACAGAGTTGATACAGCGGGTACCTGAAGAGTGTGCAATATAAATAAAATTAAAACATTTATCTATACATACTCATATTCAAATCCAGACTTGATGGCCATTGGGGAAATATAGAATGCTTTAAAATATAAAACAATACTAACAACAGATTATTGTTATCAACTCTTGCCCTGTGTGTCCTGAAAATAGGATCCTTGTTTTGTCTACATCATGCCATACATTGACACCATGTCCCAAAAGAGTACACCCTACTCAATGTGTTACATTCACATTAGTATGTGAGGATCCTGCATTTAGCATGCAGGCAAAGTGTGTTAGTGTATGCAGTTGTGAATATGACATGTTTACGTTGACAATTTCTACGGTTACTATTCGTTTACCATTATTAATTATCATTAAAACATGATATGAGAATGAGTCATTTATGTTTTTAAATGTAAACAATGTTATTACACATCGACAATATCGTGTAAATGAACTTCACTTTATAGAAACATGACAGCGTAGCTAAGGAAGCTAATGTTTGATGCCTGAGTCGCGGGATCTCTGCAGGGGGGCCAGAGGTAGCATCTCAATCTTACAAAAATGTAAGGATGTGCAACCAAGAAAGGCACAGCTGACGCAGTCATGCAACAGTTCAAAATGAAAACGCAAGAATCACCCCACATGCGCAAATCTTTTACGATCCCTTGCACTTTTAAAATCTGACATTTCTAAAATCAAAATAGACATATGCGTTGATATTATTAGTGTGTTAGGAAGCATTTTTGCCTCTGACTCTAACTGAAAAAAGGTTGGTCATGACATGTTTGGTGACCGAAAATGAGGAGAGGTGGCTGTGTTCAAAATGATGAACCGTGGCCGTGGTGAGGGCAGAGGATTCAAATTGAATAGACAAGACACTGCAACTGCAACACTACAATTAATTACAATGGCTACAAACTAGCCTGCCTTTTTAAATAATTTTTATAGCTTGACTACTACTTCCTACTACTGCCTACTCTATTTACTATAGACTATGGTCATGGTACAGTTCAGGCTGTTTCAAGTGTTGTGTGAGTGTCATAGTCATAGATGAAGATGATACATGTTGTTGTTGTTACAACTTACACTTACTACACACACTGACACATTGACTTTGACTGCCATAAAATTAATCACCCTGCTCAATTTTCTTTAAAGAACTGACCACTGATTAATTACTAATTCTTACAGTTACAGTCAACAGAGTAAAATTTGTGTCACAGATGACAAAGAGTTCTTTTTTATCCTTTGCTCTATTACTATTAATTATATTAACGGTCCTTATATTAATAACCATCTTCATCAGTCATCAGACTTCTCAAAATTGAGTTGGGCTGCCTGACTACTGTGATGACCCGATGAATGATGAAGAAGTTGGTGGTGGCGCGGTAAAGTAAGTATAAATAAAAATAAAAAGGAAACAAGTAGGGCTTTGTATGTGACGATAAACAATACAAGGGACGTTTCGGGTTTCCCCTTGTAACCATAAACAATTAAACGATGAACGAATGATATGAAAGGAGGTGAAGGAGTGCACCTCCCTCACAAAAACAAGTCCACCAGTCCAGTTGTGTTGTGGCCCCAGTCAGTCATTACCCAGTGTTGACTTACGTAAACAATAAATTCAGGCCTTCCTACTAAGGATTGAAATCAATTAATTAAAACACTTAACATTCCTTAACGTCAATGCAATCATTAAAACATATGGTTGAATTTATTTACCTTAACAGAGCTATTCAAAATCTTGCTAAGCCCACCAGTGACCTTCAGTAGAGAGGCTGCCATTTTGCCGAAACAGAAAGGACTAAATTCTATGCGCAGACTCGAAACGAAAATAAGAAATTTAAAAAAAGTTTAATCATATACCTTATACGAAATATGAAACGAAATTTTAAATCAGCTGGATTTGCGTTACGTAAATAATAATTTGTTTGTGAGAGGATGCATAACGTCGGCCATGTCCCTGACTTCTTTCAACACGCGTACTATTACAAAACAAGAAGATAAGAGTTTTTGGTCATAACGGAAGGTAAGTTGACAGGGACTGAACTGCAAAAAGTTTATTTTTTATTATCATTATTATTATTATTATTACATTACAATTGCAATGTACTGCCACTGGCACTGGACTGGACTGGATAACTTTAGTTAATAATAAAAAACTAAGCAACTTCATTTCTGTATCTCTGAAAGTTTTGTTTACGGGTGGGGGTAGTGAAATAATGATAAAGACAATAGAATTGCGGTTGAAATGTCTCCGTTTTCTTTTATATGTGAAAACAAAGGACAAAGGATTTTATTTTAACATTCAATGTACGAGAGCTAACTTAAGCAAGTAGATATGATTCAGGACAAAACAAGACCAACTTGTCCAGGATTTAGAATCTTATATAAATTATTCGACATTTTGTGTGTGCAAGAAACAAAAAAAGTGTAAAATGGCGGGGACTGGACAACTGTTCAACAGACATAGCATGTTATTGTTTGAATCTGAATGCAGACACTATAGACTATAGTTATAGGCAAGGCTATATTTATTATATTATTATTATTATTATTATATATAGCCTATGCCTAGGCCTATAGCCTATATAATAATATAATAAATATATAGCCTTGCCTATAACTATAGACTATAGTGTCTGCATTCAGATATATATTATATTATAGGAATGGATTTATTATTATTAATAAAGTAAAGTACAACAAATAAGTTCATAAATTGTTACTAAAGACATGGACACCATTTGTGTTGTTCAAATTGGACTAAATTTGTGACATTACATTCAAGAAGCAAAGGTAAGGTCAAATTTTAATAGATTAGATAGTGTTTATAAAATGTAAATTCATGATATATTGAGAAAGTGAATGAACAAACTCAAACATTGATGAAGTCTGAGACTTTTAAACAAAAGATCCATCACCAATCATATTGTCATATGCAGATAGCCTCATGAACAAAATGGATGAATTGAAAACATGTTACGTTACATGATGATTCAAAACATGGAGACGGAGAAGCAACCAGACGTTATTGCACTTGGAGTTGGAGGAGCAACCAGATGTTATTGCACTATGTGAAATGTTGGCAAAAGACACTACAACAAGACTAAGTTTTCTGAGTCTGCACTAGAGACGAGAGGCAGAGGGGGAGAAGATGCCAAGGGAATGGGAAAGTCATGGTCACAGCTGGAGAAGGAAGCACAGGAGGACAGCCCCAGTGGAGGGTTCCTGTTGATGGCCTATTATAGACTATAGATGCTCCCTGAGAAGTTGGAATGGTAAAAGAGAGACTAGAGGAGTGCGTCATATTTCATGGAGATCTGAGGAAAGAAAACAGATATATTAGCCCTAACCATGGCGTGCTCCCCTACCTCACACCTGCTCCGTATGACCCCATGTTCCGTTTAGAGTAAATTATCACCATATTCCAATCAACGACAATCTGCGCCTACAAGTCCAATCATAAAAAACATGCTATTATTATTATGCTGCTGAGCACTATTATGCACCACACTGCCGACGTGGCAAATAAACCAGAAACTGGAGTCATGCAATGGACCAGATGGGTCACAAATTTACAGCTAAGTGAAAGACGAACAGATGGCCAATGGTTCTGTTTTCCGACTTGTTGGACCTGTATCACTTCTATGATTTGTTGGAGAAAGGCCAATCCAGAACACCGCCTTTCCAATAATAATGAAAATATATATATATCCAAGCAGACTTTGTCAGTAGTGTATTTACTTGAGAGGGAGACGATAGTCTGGATGGTGTCACGCCTCTGATGGAGGAGAGTTCATTTGACAATCATTTTCAAGAGGAAGAAATCAGGAAGTTACTTTTTTTTAGATCTGAACATATCAAAGTCATCAGGACCTGGCCAGTTTCACCCATCAGTGTTATAAGACCTTGCTAATGTAATCCACACACTTCTATCAATTACTTTCAATCTGTCATATAGGACTGGTATTGTTTCGCAGGAATGGAAGGAGGGTCAAATTTCTGCCTTATTCAAGAAAGGAGACAAAACTTTGCTATCAAACTATCGACCAGTCAGGCTAGCTACTGTCATATATATGTGAGACTATGGAAAATTTCATTAGAAAAATTAGAGATAATTTCACATATATGGATAAACATGATTTACTTAGCAATAAACAATTTGGTTTCATTAGTAATAGATCAACATCACTACAACTAATTTAAGTATTGGATCATTGGACATGAATTCTAGACCAAGGAGGTATCATTATAGATCTGTATGAAAGCATTTAATGTGACACATAATCTTTTACACAACCTTACTATGAACAACATCAGCCCAGCAGCATGTAATTGGATTAAAGATTTTTTGAATAATAGATGGCAGAAGAGTGTGGGAGCATGTAAAATTCTTACGAAATTCTCATAATGGCACAACTTGAGACTAGCTGTATCCTACAAGGATCAGGGTTAGGACCAATACTGTTTGTTATCCTCGTGTACTGCTGTTTGCAGGTAACACAAAGATCAATGATCAAGTTGTTTTTGTATGTGTTTCGTTTAGAATGTTGCCGCATATGTGCGCTTGCTGTTTTGTGCTTTGGCTGTTATGGTGTACCCTGGTGTGGCGGAATAGTGAGCACGACTCAACTGTTAGTGTTGACAAGCAACGTCTATCATGGCTAAGGATCGAAACCTGTCAGTGTAAAAAAAATGTAATGGCTCACCAGCTCTTTTGTGTCCTTTATAAGACACTTTGCCCTATCAGAGATGGACGTTAAATTCGGAGGTCCCCTCGGTTGTAAGCTGTGTTTGTCTTGTCCAAAACATTGAATTCGTGCCTTACAACAGGCTGCGCGCACGTGACATATTAAATGTGGCGTCTTCCGTTGCTTTCCCGGGGTCAAAATGTGTTACTGTAAGCGCTTAGAGCATGGTGATGATCGTGTTTAAGCGCTATATAAATGTACATTATTATTAGGAGGGATTTCTTCACCCGACTATTTTGAACATGAAGACGTGGTGGAGGTTATTGCATCAGTCTTAGATAGATTTTGAAGCTCAAACTTGCATATATATTTATTTTTTTTGCTAAGTGTGTGATGTTCTTGTAGTTGCAGACGGATTCAAAATATAAAACTCATCTTTTCTTTACAAAGACTTTCCAAACAGGGCTGTGTTATTGACTTGAGCTCTGTGTCGTTCTTATATTTGCATTATTCCATTTAAATGTTCTCTGCCCTGAATTTTCTTTTTCTGTAACTAACTAATTTTGTTTTTCTCTTTCTTGCAGTAAGCAGTTGAAATGGAATCAATGGATCAAGGAGAGGTTGATAATGGTGACCAAGCCATGGACATTGAAGAGGAGAATGACGAAAGAACTTCAAATTCTGGTGCCTCCAAGGCTGTGACAGATAACAGACCTGTTTTGTCAAGGCCCAGTGGTTTGGATGAGGAGGAATTTGACGTACCTTTGTTTGAAAACGGAAGATATCGTAATCCATGGGGTACATTCTCAAGACAAAAGATGGTGGACAGTTTTAAGAATTTTTTTTTTGCAAAGCATGATAGCAAATTGCCTAAGAAATCTGTGAGTAGCTTTACAATTTTTCTTGTCCCCCCCCCCCCGTCGTCGTCGTCCTTATATTCTACCTATGGATATGTATGGTACCTACATATGCCACCTTTTACTTTACAGAACTATGCCAGCTTTATCACTTTAAAATGTCAGAGATTTAAATTTCTATATTTGGAATCATGTTCATGGTTTCAGTATTGCTGTGATTATGACATTAACAAAACATATAATGCTCTCCTGCCTGAAACCATTGCCGTCGTCTTCTAGTAAGATAGATAATATATACATATATTAATATGTAAAAAAAACTATGAAGAAAATAGGTGCTTATGTTACCATGATTTTTTTGCTAGAGACATTATTTATTCAAGCAACATTGAGAGTGGCTTGCACCTGAGTGGATGACCACTTGGGTAGACTAAGTTTCATTGCACTATTTTATCTGCGGTTATGGCTTTGGGCATGGTGCTTTGCCCCTTTTTTTTACCTCACTCACGTGTGTGTGACATCGTCAAAATATTAGTATACGCTGAAGTGCCTCATAGTCATAGTTAACTTGCACTGCATGCTCAACGTGGAGTTGAAAAGTCTTGCCATGGCCTGCGATGAACTTAACAGGGATGTTAGTCTTTTCTCAAATTTCTTTGGTTGCAGATGAGCAATTGATGTTGTCTTTATACCATTTACAGATGATTTTTTGTTTTCATTTTGGCATTTACATTCCTTGTATAGCTCATACAGCATAATGATTATGTCCACTATAATGTAAACGTTTTCTTTTCTCTTCTTTATCTGAACAGGAACTGGACAAAACCCTTCCCGTAATCAAACCCGATTTATCAGAATTTGACTCAAGTCCTGTCTCTGGAGTTCGTCATCTGTGGATCGGACATTCCACATCCTTGGTGCAGCTTGATGGCGTCACCATTCTAACTGATCCCATGTTTAGTGAACGTTGTTCGCCCATACAGCTCGTCGGCCACAAGAGGTACCGACCCACAGCCTGTTCCATTTCAGAACTTCCACACGTAGACCTCGTCTTGATCAGTCACACACATTATGACCATTTAGACCATGGATCTGTTGTGGCTTTAAATCAAAGGTAGGGACAAAATTCTTCTTCTTCTTTGTTTAACATCGTCTTTTACCCTCAACTGAGGGGTTACGACGGTGTCCATTTCTGCTCTCCACTCTCTTTTGTTCAACGGGTCAGCCGCTCCTATAACTTGTTTTACAATAAATTCTATTCATCAAGGAAAGGATAAGAGTCTTAGCATATATTCATAAATATATATTTAAACCTTACATTGTCACCAATTTTTGACCCTGATACATTCAGGTTGCCATTCGTAGACTAAATTAGACAGCTGGTCTTTAACACTTACTTTGTCTAGACTGAATCTGTTCTGTGGTGATAAACAGTAGTATTTGTGGTTTGCTCATTATGATTCATAATTTCAAGCTTGTTTTACATAGAAACAAATAAGGCTCAGTGAAAAACAAAAGCAAAAAAAATTAGTTAAAATGATGAAGATTGTGTTGAAAACAATATTTTTATACTGAAAGTAGGTTGACTACAAAAGGACATTACTTACGATAATCAGTCGGCAGTAGGCCTACTTTTCTCTTGGCATTTTTATGAGATTACAACTATAGTCATAAATAAGGGTTAAGCTGTGTTTTTGCAGAACTATGATTGTTTTGATCATATTCAGAATGGGCTGACTGTAATTTGGTGGAATGTTTTTTATATTTATACTCAATGAAATTATACTGTTGAATTCCGTTCTCTTCCCTAAGGTACGGAGAGGACCTGAGATGGTATGTTCCTCAAGGTCTGATGAAATGGATGCAGGAATGTGGATGTGTTAACGTGGTGGAGATGACGTGGTGGCAAGAGGAAGTCCAATCGGAGGACTCGGACCTGAGAGTCGTGTGTACTCCATGTCAGCACTCAGGGAAGAGGACAAAGTGGGATGAGAACAAGGTGGGAGGAAGAGACCTGAATACTTATCTTGTTATCGTTTGTGAATTAAAACTTGTTTTTAGATATTGTTTGATTGATTATTGAGTCCCCTTTATGCCAAAGCAATGTAGGGACCAAGTAAATCTAAATGTCAACAAGGACTAACACCATCACTCATCACCCAACTCATGGCTAGAAAGATCGCATCAGTAAGTTGAGACGAGCAAGTGATGTGCCCACCACATCCAGACACCTTTAGATACCAGTAAATTGGACAACAATGAACCATGAGGTTTATATATATATACATTTTACCGGTTAACACTTTGCTGTTGCCCTGGTGTTTCCTCCTCAGTTACAGGACAATTGGGAGCTGCCCCTTGGAGGACACTGTTTTTAAATATTATTATTGAATTAGTCATGAACACACCTATTCCAAATTGGGGAGCCAGTGGTGCAGAGGCTAAATCACTCACTTTTGGTTGGATAGGTTGCCAGGTTTCTCAAGACCTTCATCCCACATTGTGGCACTGCACAGTGGCTTACGTCTGGGTTATTCCAGTCTACCCTCGGAATTGACCCTAAAGGAAAATTTCTCCCCAGGAAGTTGAGAAGGGTGTTGAATGACAAGGTCCACTGGAGGATAAATGATATTATATCTGTGAACTGTACTTGTAGTGAACTGTACCGACGATAACCCCATCTTGTTGAAAATGTTCATTATTGCTGCCAATTAACACCATAACATACTAATATGTAGTGTACCTAGTAGGATTGTGTCAAACTGTATCAAGCTCTTGTTAACCCGCTGACAGTTCATAAGCGGTCAAATAACGGACATTTGAAATGCGGACCTTTCGAATAAACAAATCTTTTAACCCACTTGATCGTTTTGTCATAGCATTGGGAAAAATAACCTTGATGACAACGATGGGTGTGAGTGAGAGTTAAAGCGAAGAGAAAGAGAGTGGTGTGTGTGTATGTAAGTGTGTGTGTGATTTTGGCCGGAGTGGGATGCCATGGGTGCTTGTTATGGTAGAGTAACAAACAATAATAACGACATGGCGATTGATGAGAGGGGAGTGAGATGGGACAGTCAGTGACTTGAGGCATCTTAATGTTACTGAAGCCGGTAGCCTATTCTCGTAGCTATGCGTGTGGTGTGAATCGAAATTAAAGTCATGTCGAACCTTGCGGTCCAAGGGCCAGTGCTTATCCCGGTTTCCGTAACGTGAAGCGGACAGAGAGAGACAACACGTTACCCTTCTGAATAGGACACTGGTCTATCCCAGGTTACTTCGCCGCTGGTGCCCATTTTTACTCTTGGGTCGAGTGAGTAAAGTTTCTTGCCCAAGAAAAGCAAAGAAGTGACTTGGATTCGAACCCATGACCTTCACCATGAGAGTCCGTTGTCCAAACCACTCGTAGGCCAGCTCGTCTCCGATTGGAGATGAACTGATGAATAAATATGAAACCCAAAACAAAACCAAAAAGTAATAACCATTCGTCAAGGCAGGCTATTTTATCTATTTCTCTCCTCCTCCCCACCCTCCCCTCATGTCCTCTTACCTCCTGGCCCACACCCTTCCCCCCGTTGTCAACACTGCGAAGTCAGATCAAAGGCATACTACGTCAGCGACGCCAAACAATGGCGACTAGACCGTCTATATAAGGTTTTTAAAACAATGCAGTCTTTAAAAGGGTTAAAAGATTCGTTAACCCTTTTGGCAAACGGGTTAGCAAAAAGATTTGAATGATTCGTTTATTCGTTTTGTTTATTCGCGGGTAGCGGAAGCTCTCGCTCGTTATTTGAAGGTTAATCCATTTGCGGACAATGTACAACACTACTGGTCACTCATTCACACATGAGTTGAGTGAGGAAAAATTTGTAAATAGTCTTTCCCAGGGACTCAACATTGGTAGCACCAGCCAAGATTCAGACCTGGGATCTCATAATCTCGAGGCAGGCACTGTTAGCACTCAGCTACGATGCCGCAATCATCATATTTTATTATATTTTATTATATTATTATAGATTTCAATAATGGTAAATGATTTTAACAAAGGAAATAACAATTTCATTATTTTTGACTCCACACATTTAGGATTTGTTTAATGTACCCATTTTTATTTCATTTGCAGAAAACTATTCTCCAAAAGAACACTTACAGAAAGAATAGATGGATTATGGCAGAAGTACCTGTCTCATCCACCCAGCCATTTACCATTGTGTTTGCAGGCACCATCTTGTCTACCTCTCCTGACCAGAATTTTATAGCCATAGATGATCTCAAACTAGCAAGTGGACAATGTGAAGCAAGAGGTATGCAATATCTTTTCTTATTTGCGTGATCAGTCGCATGGAATGGGCGTAGTCGGGAATGAAATCACCTGTTTTGGGGTGGTGGCATAGCTCAGTGGTAGTGACTTGGTCTGCTGTTCTCGGAAAGGCAGTGTTACCGCGGCAGGCATGGGTTTGATTACCCCATTCGACAAATTTTTTTTCTATTCTTGTTTATTGTCTCTCACTGGCACTGTAACATTATCCTACTGTTATGCAATGTCTTTTCACACTGCACTATAAGAAAGTGACCTTACCAATACTTGGAACAAACACCAATCTCCACTCATTTTTCCCTCCATCAAATCACCTGTGGAACAATCTGCCCAATCTGATTGCTTATTAACATTTTAAACAAACTTTTCCTACTGTGCTTGAAAGACTAAAATTGTACAATTTATTTATACAAAGACATAAGTGATCCTGTATATGTATGTATATATGTGTGTGATATGTAAAATTTAGACAGATCCTCCAACATAGGAGGCTACTACATATTGAATAATAATAGAATAAATACAAAGAACAACAACAAAATTCACTCATAAACAAATTCAATCAAGTGACAATTTTGTTTCAAAGTTGATCTACTACTTTTAAAAGAAGGCCCAATTATGACGGTACCAAGATCATGTCCAGTTATAATAGTGCAGTTTATATATTTTATTTAATTAAGATCTATGTTATAAAACAGTAGTTCAAAACATTTTAGGTGTATATGCTGTTGACAGAAAATGGTATTCACTGCAGATTGTTTCCCTCTATCTTTTTTTCCATGACTGACCAGGTGCCTGTTCTTTTGAGGATTACAAGCTTTGTACATGGAAGAATGTATTCAATGATAATATGGATTGGCAAGTCATTGCAGCAAATAAGATGAAAGACCAAACACATCCACACAAGGATCACACCAAAGGCTATTCTACTGGTCAGTAATTGTATGTACTGTAGTCATGCAAAATGTTGTTTTGCCTTTACAAGTAATGTCCTCTTGAGCCTTGAGGCCCATAGAGGTGGTGCTTCTCCTGGTTTCCGTTGCGTGAAGCAGACAGAGTGACCATACGTAATTGTAAAAGGTGGAATTCATATTATTTCTAGTTCGAGTTAGATGTAGCATTGCTACTATTGAGTCTCTGCTCTGATTTGCTAATCACAGTCAAGTTTCTGTTAGTTGCATTGTTTATCACTAATTATATGTAACAACAATACACAGACTCCTCTATCTCCATTTTTTCTTGTTAATTGTCACTTGACAAAGGCCTGTTAGTAAAGCAACAAAGTGGCTGAGATAGGATTCGAAACAAGACATTTGCCATGAGAGTCATCTGTCCTAACCACTTGGCCACCTCGCCTTCAATAGTTTTGCCCTTAATAGTAAATGATGAGGAGAATCAATGAAAGCTCTAGAAGAAAACATACTTGGTTATTCATCTATTCTTTGATTCATGGAATTACATTTCAGGACAGTTTTAATGCTAACCTTTGATTTACAAGTAAAGATCATGAGAAACATTTATTCAGAATTAATTGAAGAGACCTATCATTTTGTTAATGGTTTTTTGATGCTCAATGAATAGAAATGGACAATCGAATCAGCGTGAAAACCAGAAGAGGATAGCTACCACCAGATCTTGCAACAATCTTCGGAACTAAAACATCTCGGAAGCTTGAAAGAACTAGGGAGGATGCATGAAGAGAAATATTTCAGATTCAAGTCGTAAACTTATAAAGAGCATGGCGGTGGTCAACTGATCATTAACTCTGCCTTCGAACCCATTGAAGTCAAATCTTTTTTATATTTCAAAAGGAATAGTGCAATAGACAATTCAAATTTAGTGTTTCAATGACCAGTAATTGCACCTGCAAACCAAATGAAAACAATGAAAGAAAACGATAGATATCTAGCATGCCACCTAATGAGCTGTCTAGCGTACGCAAAGTGAAAATCAATCAGTGTACATCACGATAGAATTGTGTGGGACTGGGCATCGTGTTTTCTTTGAAATGCTAAGCAATGTGGCAGGCATTATCATTGACAGACGCTGAGAAAGTCTTATTAAATATCTCTATTAGACAGGCATGACACGTTGTACACACACCTCTAAACTGACTGTTGATGTCAGCGTAGGTTATTCTTGAAACAATGCGACAGGAAAAATATAATCCCTAATTCATATATAAGATGAAGTGCCTCTAAACAAATAAACGGATTATGAGTTAATGCAACCTGTCTGGCCGACGAATTAGTTTTAAAAAAATTCAAAATTCAAATAGAGTTTGGTCATTGGTTGAATTAAACTAAATTGACTGCGACGTAGATATATTTACGCTTTCTCTTAAAAAGAAGCCAAAAGAAAAAAAAACGCCATTAAAAAAGGAAAGAAACAAAATCCAAGAAAAACTGCCCAAGGCAAGTGGCCATTTTTTCAAGGAATGAAGGGTGACCGCCTTGGACAGGTTTGACTGTACATGAAAAACGAGAAGCAGAAGCTTTAGGCTTTTGAATAATGAAGAGCAAAATAAGAAGTCAAATAGAATGTAGTGCAACATTCTATAAACCCATCAACTTTTGTCTTTTTCAGGTAAAATATTATTCTTAAATCCAGCCACCCATTCAAAGGGACATAAAGCTTTGTATGAGTCAAAGATATTCTCAAATGGCACTCTTCAATGTATGGAGTTTGTCATGAGTAATGCTGGAATGACTCTCAGCGTATTCGTGGTAGACCTAAGTGGAAAGGCAAATCTTATGTTCAGGGATTATCAAGATTCTCCAGATTGGAAACATGTAGCCCTAACGGTTGGAAAAGGGAGCAGCAGTTACTTTGTAAGTACCTATTCGTTTGTTTCTAAATGTCTTTACTATCTATTGTCTTCTCTTGTAAGTACCTATTCGTTTGTTTCTAAATGTCTTTACTATCTATTGTCTTCTCTGTGTATCTTGGGGAATTGTTTTCATGATTCACACTTTAATTGCATTAAGAAAACAATATTGTGGATTGCAAGGAGCCAAAGAGTGATGATTGAATAGAACTAAGTTTATTATGAAACTATTCTCTGCAATTCTCACCATGCAAAAATTTTACCAAAGAAATCGATTCTCATTGTGATATAGCTTAACTGCTCTCTCATTTTAAATATTTCTTGCTGATGGGGATTGTTTAAAAACATTCCTGCTTTCTAGCCTCTGGTTTAAAACAATAACATTGATCACAGTGGTGTTGAGAATTTGATGATTCAAGTGGGAAATGATGTTGGAAAATTCAAATCTTTAAGATCTAACCTCAAAATCATACCATGCATCCAGGGCACCCTAAAATGAATATAACTTGGAAAGCACCTTTGACCCAAAGCAATAAATGTATTTGCATAATTTCATGCTGAACTTAACAGAATATTTTTTGGGATTGAATTGTAATAAGAGTAATCTCTCTTTCAGATCCGTTTGGTAGGAACAGTAGGATATCGCACCAACGGTGGCCTTTCCATTGATGATATAACGTTTGCACCAGATCAGTGTGATGGTTAGTTATATCCTGTTGAATGCTAATGTGTATGTCAAGGTTTTCATTATATCTCTATTAACCAAAGGGTGTATTCTTAGACAAAAACAGAATGTGTTGGAGACTTCTAAGAGACAGGACAAAAAGAACAGGCGACATTTCACCCAAAGGCCTTCCTCAAGCTACAAAATGAGACAATTACACTGAAACATCAAAAAAAGGCAGTAGCTTGAGGGCTAATGCCTCTGGAATGAAGAATGGAATTGGGTGAATGAGAAGGGATGAGATCATAGGACGATAAGAAATAAAGACAGATGAATAGATAAGAGGTATAAATCCTTGAAAAAGAACAAAAATAAAACAATTAAACGAATATAAGCACATGAACTGTGATAACTCTATGAATCCCATGCTGTAATTCCACATAAGCACATGAACTGTGATAACTCTATGAATCCCATGCTGTAATTCCACATAAGCACATGAACTGTGATAACTCTA
>JARFNW010169070.1:0-14670 GCA_031763155.1 Dirona albolineata
AGAGAGAGAGAGAGAGAGAGAGAGAGAGAGAGAGAGAGAGAGAGAGAGAGAGAGAGAGAGAGAGAGAGAGAGATTCTGATTAATACGAGGCCTGCAAGGTAACAACCCCCCCCCCCTCTCTCTTTCGTTATCTCTCTCTCTCTTCTTTTTGGCAGTAACTAGATTATTAGATAGTCAATCAACTTGGAGCGGTGATGTTGCTAGCGTCGATTGTATTCACAAAATTCGCATAATCTACTAAAGTAGTATAAGTTACGTGTTTGTTATGCCTCATAAAAAAAAATGGAAAAAAATATTTAAAATCTAGCTTTAAGCTATTTTGCCTAATCAATGGAGGATAAAGTGTAAAGTTCCATGTAAAGGAAAATTGCTAAACCAATAATATTATAGGCATACGAAATTAATGGTTTCTCGGCTTCAAAATGGGTTACGTGCCTGACTGAGTGTAGCGGTACCAACACAGACCTTCTATGGAGCCACTTCGTTTCATTCATCGTAAAAATCATGTTTACTGTTTACGAAAAGAAGAGACAAAGAAGACGAGAAACGATCGACGATTTTGGTTGTTATTGTCGTGATTGAATGACAGTGATGAGGATTATCACTTGTCACTTATAACGTAAATGTTATAGCGTGAAAAGTATACCCCAGCTCTTTTGGTTTCTCGCCAGAAATCGAGAAAGTGAGTTTATATCTCATATTTTTACTCACTTTCACTTTGATTCAGCTTGACACTTTTCTAATTTTCTTTTCTTACTTTTCTTATTCTGACTGAAGTCGGAAAGGTCCACTATTTTTTTTATTAATTTTTTAAAACTTTTCTGTTGAGTGTGATATGAGGAGTTCAGAGTTTTAGTAGAGGTCTCATTACAAATTACAACAAGGTTTCTTTCTCTTTTTGTCATACTAATTAGATATTTCATCACACCACAATTTTGTTTGGTCACATTTGGCGACATTGCTAAATTTGCCAATGACAATGATGATTGCTCAAAATCAAAATTTCTGGGAGTGGGAGGTAGGTAGGACGGAAGGTAATGTTAACAAAATGGAGACAGGACCAACCATGCCCTATAGATACTGGGTAAATATGGATTTACAGAAAACATTGTGATGCAACTTCATGACAAATATTTCAAGCCAATATTATTTATATTTATATCTCTAACTCTACTCTAAGAATGAATAATAGTAATAGTCATCATACTATACTAAAGATGGACCTTGATCGTTTTTTTTCTTCTGAATTGCTGACAATGAGTGCTCATTTTAAATGTCAGCAATTCAGTGAGCGGTTTTGAAGTCATCAATTCAATGGATCATGAATGAACTGATTCGTTTCCCGGTCGGATGAAGTTCATTGGTTGACATTTTACCAGTTCACTCACACCCTCCCTTCCCCCACTCCACCCCACGCACCCACCGGCATGCAGTGGGATGCCGACAGTTGACACTGCTACAGGCTATTCTGTACAATACATTATATAGCAGGCCTATTCCTAACAAAAACAACTCCTTAAAAAAACGATCTCACATACCCCTCTCCATCCAAAGAATAACACCCACCCCCACCACACACCCACACACTCGCTCACACAATCGTGCCGGTGGATGTGTCGTGCAACATGACGTGATCGCTGACCTCATTACCTCACCTCTCCGCTGTCTGCTAACACCTGCAGCGAGCTTAAAAACAAACTACTTGTCCGCTCGACTCCATGGAATATAGTGTCTCCACCGCTGTAATATAAGTTATTTGATTATTAAGTTTTTATGTTTAAATTTTTTAAAATTATGTGTAGATAATTGAAGTTTAAATGTATGGTTAAGATGACTGTACCCATGTTATTTTCAGTTGTGGAAAGGTAATGTCAAACACATCTACAAGGAAAATGAGGCCAAGGGAATCATTGAGGACCAGGGAAAATGGAGTCGGATTGGGCCAGAATGGTAAAGAGGAAAAGAAACTCCAAGAAATTCCATCTAGCAGAGACAAGTCAGAACAGCGCTCAAAACTTCGTAAGAAAATAATGTTAAAATTGTGATGATATCATGTATGATGCGATTCATTCCACTGGGATGTAATAGGGATCACATGAATTTTTGTTTTGCATTCGATTGAATCTAATGACTTTTTGTTTTTTAAAGAGTTATTTAATTTATATTTTGTAACTGAGGATGAGCATGGGTCGTGGTTGTAGGCATCAAACTTCATTACAATCCTTTAGTTTCTATCACTTTCTTCTCCCTACACTTTTAAATCAACTTCATCACTAGTCTCTGACTCTAACTATAAAAGGTCCCTGTCCCTACAAGGTGATCATCCGACTCTCTATGCATAAATGGGGAGAGGGCTGTGGTAAAAAAAAAACAACAGCATTTTATTATGTAGTTTCCTGTTAACATGACACATTCACTCACTCACTCATTCACACATGATTAACAACTCACTATATGACCCATGCAACATACACCCCATTGTCTCTGTGGCACATGGCTTCAGGGCGAAGCATCAATTTAGTGGAAAGTGTTCTGCCACTGACTCAAAAGGTCACAAGTTAGATTGGACTGTATCAGACATAATATTGTTGTTGTTATGAAAAGGGAACCTGCGTCGGTATTCACAGACCATACGTTAAGTGTTAGAACATTTTGGCACACTCATATATTGCATTTATTCTACTCACAACATAACGTGATTATAGTGATTCTCAGCCTGCACACATGTCTTAAGCGGTAACGTATGGTCTGTGTATACGGCCCCAGGGGCCATATTAACAGACCATAGTGAATATACTCACAACATTGCGTGATTCATTGTATTATTCATGTAATTTTTAAAAGTATAAAATTGTGCCAAAATATGCTAACAGTTAACGTATGGTCAGTTAATACCGACGCAGATGACAAATATGTATGTATCCTGACTCATAGGGTAATGAAAGTCATAGACACACCTGTTTATCCAATACACCGGCAACCAGCTCGATCTTCATCTTCATCTTCTTGTCTTCTTCTTCTTTGTTTAACGTCGTCTTTTTCCCTCAACTGAGGGGTTATGACGGTGTCCATTTCTTGATCCTGACATAAAAAAAGTACCAGGTTTTTGTTGTTTGTTTAAACGCACGCACTTTGTTTTTTATCATTATAATTTTGTATGATTAAATATGACTTATTATAAAAATGGATATTTTTAAGTAAAGAAGTTTTAGAACTGAGGAGAAAATTAAGTTTGCTCATTATGTTTTTAAAGCATAAAATTTCTTTTTTCATCCATAAAGGTAACAGAGAATCAATTGCCAAGCCAGAGACTTTGCAGTATGAGCCAAATCTAAACAAAGGATTCCATGCCAAAGTTATGCAAAGCCTTTTCACAGAGTCAGCAAAAAGCAAACATAAAGGAACATCAAATTCAAATAAATCGGGTAGCAAACGTAAATCCGCGAACGCAACAAAAGACCCACAGAATGGAGTGAAGAAACCCAAACCTGAGCCAAACAAACAGATTGAAGTTTTTGACTCGTACACTTTCTCCATGCAGTTGATAAACACAGAGGATGAGATCATCCAATCACAGAAGGGGAAAGACTTCAATGAAAAGTATGTATTGTTGATAGGAAATCTTCCACAAGACGTGACAAGGGAGCAGCTGGAGGAGCATTTTAGAAAAACAGGTTAGGCTGAGACAACTCAAATAAATTTGTGCATTAGATTGATGTTGATTTTAAAACTTTAGAAATAGTACAGATTTGTCATAAATGATATTGCCTTCTATCCTCTGCTTTTTATAATATGGAGTAATAAAGAAAAAAACATGAGGGGGGGGGGGGGGTGTTGAAGCTGTTACAATTAGTGATGAAATATAACAAAATGAGCGGCATGATTCATATTTTTCAAACTGCACTTACTCACTCTTTCTTTATAAATATATATATGCGTGTCTTGTAATTCTTAAGAACTGCAATTGCAGTGCAGTCTGGCAGAATTTTGGTGGAGTAAGGATATATCTTCAAGTGGAAAACGCTGAACTGGTGTAAAGGATGTTTTGGTTTTCACATATCTCAAGGGATGCAGTGGGCTCATCACCTGCTCGTCTTTAATTTCTGATGCAGAGCCTTTCTAGCCATGTGTAAGGTGATGAGTGGTGTTATTCCTCGTTGCCTTTTGGGTTTACTTCCATTTGTCATGTAGGCCTACACCTTTCATAGCTTGACACATGGCTGGCCCCTACACTGCTTTCTGTGGTGTAAAGGGTACTTGATAAACAACAACATATCTCAAGGGAAAAAGACCAGTGACATAAAACACAGATGAAAACCTTGGAAACATCACTGGTGCCATACACGTTTGTCATCAAAAAGAATATCCATCTTTAAAAGTGTAAACATGAAACCACCATTAATTGTTTTCCTCATAAAGCTGGGCTATCATCCTATGTCTTTCCATTTCCAGTTTTGCACTGTGTGAACAATTAGTCTTTTTGTATACATTGCCGTTTTGTTTTAAGTGATCTAGACTCATTTGTACTATCTATTACTCTGTCCCTTCAACCCTTTATTGCAGCGCCATGTTTACACCTCTCTTATCAAAGGAGGAGATTGTTGATGGGACCCAGTTTATTTTTATCATGTTCAATTTTTACTTTCAGGTGGCATCAAAACAATTCGCATCCCAAGAGACAGGGGTAGCGACAAGGGACGAGGTTTTGCTTACATGGAATTTGACGGACGCATTAGCCTTGGGGTAAGAATCAAGATGCATCACAAGACCTACCACAGTGATCTATTTTATTCACTTAAATCGTTGATGCAGAAAGTGGGGCTGGAGGGGGTCCCTCTAGTGGTGGATAACTTTGTCGCTATTCGAGATCCTGGGCGGTAGAACTATGTCAGAACAAAACTTTTTGGTGACCTCAGCTCTCAGTTAGCTGTAAAAAAAAACCAACTTGATGGGTAGATACATGATTATTTTGTACTCAATTCAAGTAAATGTATCAATATCTCTAGCATGTGGATGGTTATTTTTCCGAGGTACGTCACTGGAGTGTGTCGCACACAAACGTGAAGTGATGTGATCGCCTACTATACATTTTCTTCCCTTTCGCTATCCTCTCCAATCATTTGCATCCATATTAGAGAAACAAAATCATGAACAGGATAAGATAAGCCTCAATAAAATCATCAACAGGATAAGATAAGGCTTCATAAAATCATCAACAGGATAAGATAAGCCTCAATAAAATCATCAACAGGATAAGATAAGCCTCAATAAAATCATTAACAGATTAAGATAACCCTCAATAAAATCATCAACAGGATAAGATAAGCCTCAATAAAATCATGAACAGGATAAGATAAGCCTCAATAAAATCATTAACAGGATAAGATAAGCCTCAATAAAATCATGAACAGGATAAGATAAGCCTCAATAAAATCATGAACAGGATAAGATAAGCCTCAATAAAATCATTACCAGGATAAGATAAGCCTCAATAAAATCATTACCAGGATAAGATAAGCCTCCATCTTTATTGTAAAAAAATGGCACATTTTCGTGGTGTTACATCATTCATATGTTTGTCATCTGTTCCCTATAGTACCATCATCAAACGGGATCTTATGTGATAGAACCTGTTTAGCATAGCCCTCAAAGTGATTAGATTAGGAATAAATAGACAAGCCCCTCCACCAGTACACGGTGGGTTCCATCAGAGGAGTCCTCGTGCCATTTAAACGTTTAAATCTAAAGACAAGAACAGAAAATAGAAAAAATATTTTTTGTCGACCGGGGGAATTGAACCCATGCCTGCCACGGCAACTCCGCTCGGCGTAAATAGAAAACCAGCCCACTAGCTACCTCTGGACTATTCCGCCACCCCAAAAAAGATGGTTTCATAGCAGGCATGGGTTTGATGAAAAATCAACGAAAAATCTTTTTTCTATTTTCTGTTCTTGTCTCTCAATACTCTCATTGGCACTGTTACATTATCCCACTATCATTTTGTCTACTAGACCATCAGTGCCCGCTCCCTCTTCATTTATTTTCATCGGCCTATTTAATGCTTCATTGCATTACTTTACTAGACCTTTCCATGTTTATGTGTTCATCTCTATATGTTCGTTCTAAGAGGAGAGTGAGTACGACAGCTTAATTGCCCGGCTCGCTTAGAAATCTGATTGTCTCGCTGGGGTGATCGGCCACATGAAATGGGCGTATTTCATGATTGGCAACACTCACTATATCTGGACTATGAAACCATATTTTTTTGGGGGGGTGGCGGATTAGTCCAGGGCTGGTTTTCTGTTTACGGCGAGGCAGAGTTGCCGTGTCAGGCATGGGTTCGATTCCCCCTGTCGACGAAAAATCTTTTTTCTATTTTCTGTTCTTGTCTCTCTCTGTCACTGTTACATTATCCCACTATCATTCTGTCTAACTACTAGACCATCAGTGCCGGCTCCCTCTTCATTTATTTAAATGTACTAGAGTGGCTTGCAAAGCAATCTCATGTATAAGAACAAGGAAGATCCATATGGGTGAATACAATAGTGATCCTTCTTTCTCACTTGAAAATGATGTGTGCTCTCTAAGGAACACTTAGGGCCAGTTTTATTTCTCGAGACCAGTCAAATTGTTAGGGTCTTGCTCATTTTTTACAATTCACTTTGATTAATTGCAATGCATGTAAAATTCACAAAAAAAATTGATATTTTCTTCCCAGATTGCATTGAGACTCGATCAAACGACTTTGGGCGGAAGACAAATCAATGTCGATTTTTCTTCACCTGGCGGTGTGAGAGCTCAGCAAGTCAAGTCATAGGAGCACCTGATTAGTTCTCATGGAAATATGTGATGCGGTGTGAAGTGCAGAAAAGACAGGGTTTATACGTACTCGACCCTTGAGTGCTTAAGAGAATAAACAACTATATTTCTGTTGTTGTTCAAATTGTGAAGCCACCATTGAGCTGTCAGTATGTGCTACTATTCTAAGTCTTTTGGGTTTTTTGGAGGTTTTTTTGTGCTTACGAAATTGAGGTTACATGACATAAACACCAGCGATGTGGCGGGGGTGTTTAACCCGCAACCTTACTAGTATTTTATCTAATGTAATTAGTATTCTAGGTGCTATCACTTTAAATATATAGATTTGGGGGACACTAGTTATCAAAGCGGTGAAGTTTTAACCTGCTAAAAACTACAGGCAATATATAGACGAGTGGGTTAGATTTTTCAATGGTGAGGTTGTATTTTGAACATCTTTTTTCAAAATGATACCTTATGGTTAAAGATTGTAATCTTAATGTCTCTTTATGGCCCGATATTGATAGTTCAAACAAGCATAGGGGTTAGCCCACTGTGCCCAAGCTAGGTGATAGGACTGCCACCTTCAGGCCTTGGAACCCAGGTGCCTTTTATCATAGTTTGAAGCCTGGTGGTAAATATGGTAGAGCCTGTTCAGCGTAAGCCTCAATGTTATTATTAGATCACACAAGCCCCTTCACCACTACACCTACATTAACAACACACGCATTGTTAGTTCTTTGCTGGCTTTGCTATACTTTTTTTGTTTGTTTTGAAAAATACCAATAGTGTACATAATGTGTATACCATATTCTTTTTCCAATGAGTATTGTTTGAATATGTGACATTAGAAAACGAAAGAATTAATGGATACATGGATGTCTGATTTATTGAAGGTAGTGTCTTTATGAAATTGCCAATTAATAATCATTACTATTTTACTTAATTTGATGGTGCTGCCTGTCTTCCGTTTAATTTAGTGGAAAAACTTTGTCTCTACAGGGTGTTTCGATATCTTAGACCCCCCCCCCCCCCCTCCCCGGCCAGCCAAACTCAGAAAAGTCAGGACAAAACAAATGGCATAGGCTTCAACAGTAATCATTTGTAATCTCACATCCAAAATTTCATACATTGATTAAAATTTTTAGTATGTCTACCATTCATCCGCTTTTCTAGAAGTACCCAGTCAAAAAATATCCACTTTGTGTGCCTTTAGCATAGCTTGCGTCGCAAAGGAATTCTTGTGCAGGGATTTGTCATGGATTGCGTTGGAAACGATGAATGGCCTGGATCATCACCCGATGATAATGCTTGTGAACATTTAGCTTAATCATGAACAGATAGAGTCAAAATACGTCATGCACTCCAAATTTGGTTCTTCAAAGCATTTAGGGCGACTTGAAATTTGTTATTGATTTCTTCATTTCGCCTTACCTCGTGCGTTTTGATGCTGTTAGAAAAGTGGGTGGTAGACATACTAAATATTGAATTAAATGAATCAAATTTTAGATTTGAAATTAAGAATAGTTTCTGTTGAAAAATATGTCATTTGAACTATTACATCTATTCTGAGTTTGGCTGGCCAGGTGGGGTCTAGGGTATCGAAACGCCCTGTAGAAACGCACTAGTAGGTACTAATGTTATAACTTGCAGTGTAAATTGTAGTCAACTCCACTTAATCACAACTTTTCCTGAAGAACTTGATTAAATCTAAGTAAATGTCGTTGATCAGTGAGAGTCCAGAGCTGATTGGTTTGAAAATTTGAAAAATATATTCTAACTCGACACAAGTGTTCACAAGTGACAGTTTTCAGCAAATATAAAAAACCCCAAAAACCCACTGATGGTCATTTAATGCTGTTGATCACAAAGACAATGATACAGGGGCGACATTCAAGTTCTATCTCACCCAGCGGTAAGAGCTGATCATCCCTCTTGACCATTATCATCAATTTATTCTGCTTAATGGCAAGTTAGGATAGTTGCAACAATTTTTCAATTCTTGACGAATTGCGATTAATAAGCCGAGTTGACTGCACTTTGACTTTCTGTTTGTTTATCGAGTCCCCATTATACCTCAATAAGCAGTGTAGGGGCCAGCCATATGTCAAGCTCTGAATGGTGCACATGCCAAATGGAATAAATCCAAATGTCAATGAGGACTTACACCACTCATCACCTAATGACAGACATGGCCAGAAAGACTCTGCATCAGGAATTAAAGACAAGCAGGTGATGAGCCCACTGTGTACTTTGACTTTCTGTTGGTATTGATATCCCTGTCACTGTCATGATGGCGTTTCAAAGCTGAGCTGGCAGTCATGATGACTTATGGTTAGTGAAGTGAAATATCAATAATCTCTCTATTCGACTTATAGTTGGATACATATCATTTATTCTGAGAAGGGGATTGCCCAAGTTACTGTGTTGCAAGCTTGTGATGATGGGTGGAGCCGCTTTGGGTGTCTCTTCAGCCCAATTTTGTAATCGAAGTGATAAGTAGTCGGACAGCTATATTGTAATTATCCCATTCTGATGAAATTTAGTTTTAATCATCAATCATCCTTTCTTTAGACAATCATTATCGGTTTTTATTGATGACGTATGAAAGCCTTTGGGGCAACAAAAGAGTTAGGCAGTAAGGTGAATGCGGTTTGGTTTTTTTTTACATACGAGAAGGCTAAAAATTGTATACTTCACAAGTGAAATGCAACCATTGACTTGAACTTGAATGGAAAATACCTGCAGCACCTTGTAAATTTGATATTGCAAAAATGTTCGTGGCGGCTTTCCTAGCAAAAATTGAAAGTCTACCCACCGGACTCGTCACAATGGGATGATTGATCACCTGCTTGTTGTTGATTCTTGATCCAAACAATTTCCAAGTTCTTTGTTCTACAGAGCTGATACCTACACTGCACTGCACTGCGCAGTGTAAAAGGGAATGGATAGAATAAGAAAGAGAAAAAAATAGTTGTGGTTGAGGTTGGCTTGTTGTATTGTACAGATTAGCTTTTCAGTTTCATGATAATAACATGTATTTCACTGATTTCTTTCTTGTTTGTTTTACCAATTTGTATGTGTAGGTAGGCCTACCTACTTTCCATTTTTCTTCTTTTTGTCATTCTTTCTTTCTTTTTTTCTTTTTATTTGTTTGCTGTTGTGTTAAAATTTTAGGAAATTCATTATTTTCTATTTCCGTTTGATGTTAACAGATGTGTTTTTTTAACTTGCAGAAGGGTACATTTGAAATTGAATGCGTAAAATATGAAGAGCATATACATAATGACCAAGCTGATACTCTTTATTATATGTACACGTTTTATTTCATGTTGCCAAGTTGAGCTCGTAGTGCCAAATTGTATTTTGTCTAGGAATAAACCGTAAGTTACTTTGATTGTATGTGAGAGAAAGTGGAATTCAAAGAAAGTTGATAACCATGATCACAATTTACTAGCACGGGGATTGGATGATTAATCATCAGATATAACATTATTGGCATTAAGATCTTATTTTGATTTGAAATGCAAACGTAAACAAAAACATAAATCGTGCATTTTTATGCTGTCTTGACCTAATTTTATCTACTCCAGAGCAAGTTTTTAATGTACATATATTTTTATTTCTTTTTAGTTTTTTAAATTTCAAGTCAAAAGAGTAAGAGGCCAGATTCAGATAATCTACCTTTACTTCATATAAGGAGTATGATGTGATGATCAGGCGGTTAGGCATTTGACTTCCGCAAACAGTTCGGGTTCGGATCCTGCTATCATTAGCATTGCATTGAGGGCCAATATTGTCCCTTGCAAGGTGCTTTATTCCAAACGACTTAAAAGTGTAATAATTAGAACCAGCTCACAGCAGGCTGGGGATGTAATTGAATATTGGCAATAGACCAGAAAGGGACAAATGGTCACTTTACTCATCTTAGCACAGTGGAGGCGTGGCTGTAAAACTCAGGTCTTACTCCTCCATACAAAGTCTTGACATTCTGGGTTAGTCAAATACAGTGCAACTTCCGGATAACGACATCGCCCGGGACCGGAAAATTATGTCGTTGTCCAGGGGTGTCGTTATTCGAGGTTTTCAAGATGGCAGAAAAAGGGGGCGTGGTTTCTTATATACCCGATGGCAACAGCGATAAAGCGATTCCATTGGTAGTTAAACACGTGTTCTCATTGGTCGGTAACAAAGCGACGTCGTTGGCTATGAGTAGGCTCGAGTAGGACATCTCATTGGTCGGAAAATAAGCGTTTTTATTGGCTAAGAGTACGAGATAATGCTGGTCGGAAACGAGGTTGCCTATTTCGCTAGATTTTTTGTATCAAATGTCGGTGTCAACTGCCGATTATCGCTATATCGATTTCGCTAAACAGGGGTTTTACTCAAATGTATGTCGCTATTTTGGGGTTTTTATTACTAATAATATATCGCAAAAAAATAAGGACCAGAGGTCAATGTCGCTATCCAGGGGTTGTCGTTATTCAGGGGTGTCGTTTTCCAGAAGTTGCACTGTATTAAGCTGTATTTAAAAAAATAGCACACTGGGCTGATCCCCTGCTTGCATGGAAATCTTGATCCATAGATTTTCCAGCTCTGTATCAGGCCATGTGTACTAGTGGAGCACAGATTTGCACTTAACCTGGATAAGTTTTAGCTGGTCTGCTGCGCATCGGTGCCTTCTGCCTTGTACACTGTCCTTGGCAAGAGAGCTGGTCCCAACACTGTTTAATTACGGTTCTAAAGTGGAGTATTACTTTCTTTCTGTATCAATTTCCTTTCTGCCTTTCGGTGTAAGGTATAGTGTTACACTACATAGAAATAATGTCATTTCATTACATAGGCCTACTCAACTCATCATTTCACCAGACTTGCATTTGTGTTTCTTATGAGAAACTGAGGTCTATCATGAACTGAAGGGATTTCATATGCACAGTTGTCTTCCCATAATTTGCTTTCACTAACACCCCTGTTCAGTAATTCAGTACAGACCACTTGCTTATAAAATCGCAATTCGTTCAATCACATATTATATTAAGCCACTGCCACATAATTCCAATTTTTTTCTGAAAAATGAAATTAATTCTGTTTTTATTATAAGTTATTGGTGAATCACAACTCCAGCCAGTGTAATCGCAACTCAAAGCTGTTGTTGTTTATCGAGTCCCCTTTATACCGCCAGCCATATGTTAAGCTCCGAAGGGTGCACATGACAAATGGAAGTAAATCCAAACGCCAATGAGGTTTTACACCACTTATCACCTAACACATGGCTAGAAACTCTGCACCAGGAATTAAAGACAAGCAGGTGATGAGCCCGCTGCATGCAGCAACTCAAATCTGATTTGTTTAAAAAGTCAAACATAAATTTCCCACCTAAGAAATTTTTTTTTAAACCGACCTTTTCTTCTATTTCTAATCCTAACGTAAAAAAGCACATCTGGTCACGTGCTGTTGTTCAATACAAAGAATTGCATTTAGGTGCAACGCTGAAATACTTTCTCATCTATTTTTAGTGAATAACGATAACAGGACTTCCCTTGAACGTGAATGATGGATTTCATCAATTCTGCTTTTAAATCAATCACAACTGCCTACTTCATATAAAATCGCAATAATTTCTCAATTCTCAACGAGTTGTGTTTTAGCGGAGTGGGCCGCAAACAATTACCCCCATTGGGTGGGCCAATATTTGGCTATGTTTTAGTTTATGTCAACCTTTTTTCCCCCGACGCCATTGATCATTGATTCTGTACATTATTTAAACATTGATCCCAAATATTGAAAACCTCCCCCCGGGTTTTCACTATTCAGGCTCCAATTTTTCAATGATCCCAAAATAATGAAAACCCAGGGGGGGTTGTTTTCACCATTCAGACTCCAAAAAGTTTTGTTATGTAAAAAAATATCCAAGAAAACAAAAAAATATGATAGTGATATATTATATTGATAATATTTAATAATAAATAATTCTTGATCTCATGAATTCCTGCTTGTTCATCCTGTCATGTGAGATTACAAGGTCGTATGCATTCAAATTTTCATTTTGGCATTTTGTTGTTGTACCTTATGATGAATTTAAAGTTTTTTTATTTGTTCCTCAAATTTACATTTTATGATGTGTATCATACATGCGTTTAACTTGCTCATTTCAGAGACGCTTGGTACAAAACTGCCTATATTTTAATTAATTTCTTTTTTTAAATTGTTTTGTTTTTCATTCACGATTTCTTTTTATGTCCAGTTAAGTTATGTTATTTATTCTAGCAACTAACGTTCATTTGTAATTTGTGATGATTTGATGTCCCAAACATTTTATGATGTGTTTTGTGAGGTGGGAATGTTTACAAACTGGAGCCAGGGATGTAGATCTGCGACTTAATGCTTGCTGTCTGCTTAAGAGGGTGGTGAAACAGCCACGGTTTTCTGAAATTTAATCTGAATGAAAGCTATCAATGTCAAAAACCTGGATAAGCAAGATTTATTTTAGTGAACTGAAATAACTTTTAGCATGTTGTATTCAACATCATAAACCAAATATTACCTGCTTGCCAAAATCCTGAACACAGGAAGCATTTTTTTTCTTCTGTTTTCATACCTTATATACACAAAGGAAATAATGAATGAATGTCAATGAAGCAATTTGAAGGGGGTAATCATTTATTGAAAGACCCAGTGAGTAAATCTGTGTACATTGGATGGGTGTTTCAGGCCCATGAGTGACGAAAACGGTTTATTAAGTGAAAGTGTATCGCATTGCCAACACCTCATTCGTTAGTTTCATTTTTATACACGGTAATGATTGTGGCAGTGCCAGTTGAATTATTCCTAATCCTTTCCATGGCTTAGGGATGAGGGATTGCTTTTCTGTTTGTTGACCCATCAAGGTGTAATGGATTTAGAAGGGAAAAATAAACAAATTTCAAACAAGATCAGCGATAAAGGCATCAATGTAAATTGTTCAATTTATTGTTTTATATTTACACTTACACTTACACCAAAACTAACTACATCTTCTTACTTTAACAGTTGAATGTATGTAACTTTCAATTCAAGGTTTCACTTGTTGTTTGCTGTTATTTTAATAAAGCGAGGAATACTGTACTTGAGATGACTGTGTTAATTAAGGTCATCAGAATGTATTGTATAATGTATTCCATTACTTAAACTTAAACCATATTCAAAATAAACCTGGCCAAGTGACAGTTTGATATAATGTGTCTGTTTCATCACTGTACTAAGGCGAACAGGTAACAAACATGTAGGTACCAAGAATGTTCATGTGTAATTCTGTACCTTTCTCATGTAGGTACCAAGAATGTTCATGTGTAATTCTGTACCCTTCTCATGTAGGTACCAAGAATGTTCATGTGTAATTCTGTACCCTTCTCATGTAGGTACAAAGAATGTTCATGTGTAATTCTGTACCTTTCTCATGTAGGTATAAAGAAAATTCATGTGTAATTCTGTATCCTTCTCATGTAGGTACAAAGAATGTTCATGTGTAATTCTGTACCTTTCCCATGTAGGTACAAAGAATGTTCATGTGTCATTCTGTACCCTTCTCATGTAGGTACACAGTTTTATGTTCGTGTTGCTTTTTCTATTCAAATCAGTCCCTGTTTAAAAAACTTCGGCTGGAAAAAAACAATTGTCATGAAATTAAACTTTATTGAAATATTTTGGACTTTGACATTATACTTATTTCTTTCATCCTCAGGTGTATGGAATAACTTGATCTACGGGGTAGTACAATCTAGTGACAGCATTGCAAGCATGGATGTGTGTGTATGGTATAACTTGATCTACGGGGTAGTACAATCTAGTGACAGCATTGCAAGCATGGATGTGTGTGTATGGTATAACTTGATC
>JARFNW010169181.1:0-17543 GCA_031763155.1 Dirona albolineata
GAAAAACAACGAAGTGGCAGTGATAGGATTCGAACCCACGACCTTCGTCATGAGAGTCCGCTGTCCTAACCACTAGGTCACCTCGCCTCCTTATTTGAACAATATAAGTCAGGCTTAAACTGCTTAGTTTGGTTATGTCCAGTTTTTTAATAGTAGTAGTCCTATTGTTTCAACTATCCAAATGACTTATCCAATACTGACTTCTGTGGGCAACAATGTTGGGACATCTTTAACTATCTCCGATTTACATTATTGTCGATACTGTATCAATTATCCCTATTAATGACATATCAGGGTTCATGGTAATTGTTATTGGATATATAATATGTAGAAATCAAAGTAATGGGACCGGTAAAAAAAACTCAGAATGTTAATTACTCAACAACAGTGTATGTTTATCATAATTACCTTAATTACATGGATGCATTCCCACAAAATTGACTACCCATTAGCTATTTCTTAAACGGTTCAGTAAAAATTAAAAAAAATAGGTCTCACTGTTTGGATATGCAGCTCTGACTTCTTGAATCTGATTATTTGTCCTGGTCATGAGGATTTCAATGAGGGCTTTCTCATCTGTTCCCAGTCCCTGTTCAAGAGAGAAAAAAAGTGAGTAGTAGTATCATCAGCAAAGGAAAATTATGAATATATGTAGTATTGTGAATTTAACTCACAAAGAATTATGAGTTGTGTGTTAATTATACTGGTAATAGAGTAGGTATATCATAGCATGTGTGTCTTTAGTAAGCTGTACGTCAAGGGACCTGGTTTTACTCGTAAAGTCGGGTTGGCATTGTCGAACGCCACATGACCAGTGGGCGGGGTGACAACAGCGACTGTAAAAGGGATCGCACAACTAGGATAGAACCATTCCCTTTCTTACTCACGTTTGAGAACGGATGAATGTTTTATGCTGTTGTGGTATAATAAAGTTTGTTGATGTCCAAATGACAACTTGTGTTTCTGCTTGGTCTCTTGACAGACTGGGAATCCTTCCCATACGGCCCCATGTACCCGTAGACCCTTAACTGCATCTCTATGGAGTGGAGGCACCCCATCTATCTCAGATTACTACATATATATAACTTTGTTGTTAATATATTATGATACATTCTTCTTTTTTTTCTTGTTTGTTTGTTTATTGAGTCCTCTTTATACCACAATAAGCAGTGTAGGGGCCAGTCATGTGTCTAGCTCTGAAGGGTGCACATAACAATTGGAAGAAATCCAAATGTCAATGAGGAATTCCACCACTCATCACCTAACACATGCCTAGAAAGACTCTGCGACAGGAATTAGAGACAAGCAGGTGATGAGCCCACTGTGTCCAAATACCGTTACCAGTAAATTGGACAACAAGGTACCATGAGGTCCATACATTACACCAGTAAACACCTTGCTGTTACCCTAGTGGCTACTATTCAGTTATAGGATAACTGATAGTTCCCACCAGAGAAATTCTATTTCTTCTCTTTTTTCAATTACAAGTTAGTCATCAAAAGTTCTACTCCTCTTTATATCATCATTGCGCGATAACAATACAGTAAGAACCATTTATAAATGCATCAGATACACACCGAAAACTAAAGTATAAAGAGAGATTTTTTAATACTCGGTTTTCCCAGCCTCTTTGTCTAAATAAAAATAGGCACATCATAAAGACAGTGACAAAATCATGTCTGTTACAATGTTACAATGTCTGTTACTGTTACAATGAGTTGAAACGTCACTGTTTTTAGTTTTAGTCATGTCATAATTCATTGAAGCTATTTTGACTTCTTCACTATTCATTTGATATAACACACTTACATAAATGGCATCCTTGATGCACCAGGCATCGTACTCGGCAGGAGGAACAAACAGAGACATGATTGTCACTTTGTAGTTGCCACTCAATTCACCCTTTAAATCTTCAATAAGATCCTTGATAGAAGCAAATATGTAAATATGCGACATTAATTTGCTTCTTTAGAAATTCATATAAAAGTAAAACATTCATGTGAATAATAATAACGCTTGTAAAACAAATATTGCAATACATAGAGAACAGTTCTTATTGCATGCGTGCATGTCTTCTTCTTTTCCTTGAGTATCTGAGTATCACATTGCAGTGTAGAGGTCAATTCTATGTTGAACATGTGAAGGATGATGTTGTGAAAAAGTGATGTGGTGCTGTTGATTGTGCCCGCTACTGATCAGATTTTACTTCAACAATCATGTGTCCCTTCATCTACACGTCAGTCAAACAATTTTGAACTTCAATGTCTCTACGTTTTTATGTTTAGTTCTTCTGACATCACAAATATGGATCAGCACTTAGTGATATGATGACAATTGACCGATTCAAAATGGAAGTTAACCACGTACATGAGTGAAAACGATAGCCTAGAATGCACACCCCTTTGCTCGTTAACGAATGAGTGCTACATACAGTGGGTTTTTAGAAAATTACAGCAAAATGTAACTTCATCTTCCTGGAGTTGTATCTGGTGTAAAATCAATCTGGCAGAGGCCATTCTTTTCTTCGCCGATAATAATCTTTTTATCAATCTCTGCTCTACTTCTTGGCTGCCTATTTAATATGAAAACTGCAAGGTTATTCCATCCAAACATACCCTTCCACACATGGTTTTGAACATCTTCTTCATCTCTTGCCTTTGAAGATTGCAACGAGTAGTGACCACATGAATTACTGCATCATCGTTTGTGCCTTTGGAGAAATAAATAAATAGCGATGATAGATATGAAAGTACTGCATATCTTAAAAGGAAAATAAATAATATATTCTAATCTCTTTATAATTCACAGGAACTAAGAAAATGTCAACAGTTAAAATAAAATGTTTAACCAAAAATTATTTTTTTTTACCCATTTCTGTTATAAAATAGTGTAAAATCCACTCAACAATAGTGACATTTGGTTTTTAAAAAATAATAAAAAATCATATTAAATTATTCTTCTAAGAAAGACACAAGTAGGAATATTTTGGAACTGAATGATTTGAATCTAGATTAGAGTAAAATGTACACTCATCTTGGGTTAAGAAAAGAAAAACAAATGAAAAGAAAAGACGAAGAGTTGAAAAGATTGAGTCCAAATATCTTTATATTAAAAAAACCAAAACAACCCTTATCAGAAACATTTTTGTTGATTTGATTGCTATCATTTTCCACTTATGTCCAATCATTTCAGAATTACTCTATTTTGGATTATCAAAATAGGACATCGGTAAAAATAGAAATAATGTGACCAGTAAAAATATTTCTGACAAACGCTGGTTTTGGATAGACAGTTTTCAAGGGTAGCTTGAATAACAATTAATACAAGAAAGTTTCCTACCTAAATTCTTCATCGCATCTCGCAGGTATTCACAATCGCATTCAGGATCCCAGTCTTTATCCGTCATATCAAGTTGCCGATTTTTCAGATACCAGGCAGCGACAGGATCTCCAGCCATGTACTTCTTAAATGGCTTGATAGTTCCCTCCGTAATCTCAAAGGTACCAGACACCTTTTGTCTTCGCATCAATTCCATGACAAACAGGTTTTTCATTTCCTCTTTGACTCGTCTCTTTACATCATCATCTGAAATACTCTGTAAATTGTAAAGGAAAAAAAAAAGAGGTAATTGTTCATCTCTTCATCCTGTAATGGAATAAAAAGACTTTTAAAGTGAACTGATAATAATAATAATAATAATGTACATTTATGTAATCCCTGATGCAGAGTCTTTCTAGCCATGTGTTAGGTGATGAGTGGTGAAAGTCCTCATTGGCATTTGGATCCATTTGTCATGTGCACCCTTCAGAGCTTGACACATGGCTGGTCCCTACACTGCTTATTGCGGTATAAAGGAGATTCGATAAACAAACAAACAAACTAGTATATTACTATTACCCGTGCAATCTTTGTGTACATATCCTGTCTCTCGCGAGTGCAAAAGAAGCGACACTTGCTGGACAGAGTTGAAATGCAAGTATGAACAGTTACATTGACCAACATAACAACAACACATCGATACGGCACGTGCTCAACATGGCGGCATGTTTGAACACATGTGGGAGTTTCATATCGGTGTCAACATCCATGTTGCGGGAGGTGTCTCAGTTTTCTTGGCGTCAAGTCAAAACACTTCTTCCAGGTTGAATGGCGACATTGGCTCACGGCTTGAAATTGTGCAAGGAATCTCATGTCCCCCAGAGAAGCTGGTGTACACCTACTCTTTGATTGAACTAATGGTACCTCAAGAGCGCTGGGAAAACAGTTCGGCTGACTGCACTTTGTAGTCGCAGGAATGAAATTCCAATTCTCGGCAGATTTAGCAAGCTTAGCTGCTGTTGTTATGGCAACCCTACTGATTTGCTAACGAGAGGGATATCTGCTCATACTTTCACTTTCATATAAACTGGGGTCATAGCTCTAATTCTAACTAATGTACTGTACCTACTGTTACTTTTGTGTATTGATGATCAATAATTTCGAGAACAAGCAGAACGCGTTGACACATTGGGGTGCGTTTTTGTGCCATCTGCGTAAAGAGTAGACGTCTACATTGTAATTAGTATAGATGTAAATACTGTACTGTATCACTGTATGATACTTTCTACTTGTGACACGGAAAGCGTTTATGCTGTGCTACCACCACCTGAAACTTTACCGCCACTTGCTATATTATAACCTACCCTATTCGCCACTCGAGGGTCTTTTTTTGGGTTTTGTTGCCCTAATGAGGCCGCCTTTAGATAGGGATTCCTTTTTCATTCTTCACGAAGGAAGCGAGAATGGCAATGTAGAAAAAGAGTAGATTGAGATTCACTCTTCATCGATGAATAAGTGAATATCCCGCCGGACAAAATGATTGTACTTGCTCATTTCTAGCGTAGAATGAAGAGAGGTGGGGGCGAGGCTCCTTACATTTCAAACACATTTTTTTGTCACAAAGTTAGAAATCTTGAGTTCAGAATCGAATTTATCATTAAATTATTTTGTTTGGTACAAAATATTTTATGATTTTTAAGTTTAAATAAATTATTTGAAATGACATTTGCAATTGCAGAACACGCCTACGCATCATTTTTAGAGTTTCAATTTCAAGGGGCTATTTATTAATTCAAAGACAGTGATTTGATATATATACAATGCACATGGAATGGGTCAGTTAGGCGCACAATTGGCGGTAAAGATTAAGCTCTTGAATTCGTCATTTATTGGGCTAATAATATGTGATAAGGTGTTTAAAAACCTAAAAAATATCAAGTTTGCGCTAATCTCATAATTACGGAATGTTCAGGTCATATTTTGTCTTAAAGCTTCGTAAAAAGTCCCAACATTTTCAACAGTAATATTAAAAACAGTCACCGATTTACTGATACTGATAGTGATAGTAATTTACATCATTTGTTTTTTCAATTCAGTTACTGGTGCACAATGAAAAAAAAAGTCAGATGGATCAATATCAATGACGATTACTTAAAAAATAGACAAAAATAAATGAAAAAAAATAAGGACGACTTTAGTGTGTTGATTTGTTTGAATGTCTTGTCACTGCTTTCTTTATTATAGTCATGTCCAAACGCTGGCGGGTAAATTAATATTGTCTGGTCTACAACTGTGTAATAATTAGCTTAATGAGTCATGCAAGGTTTCCGGACAAAGATGGCTATCACCTGCTTGCCTTACTTAAACTATTGGTCCAAAGATTCTCTGCGTTGTCTGTAGTATTAAACAGTTATTTCCGCACGCACTTTTTCTGGAGGGAAAACGTAGGTGGCACTAAACGTACCCTGATTGAAGCATATCGTAAGTGTACATTCACAAAGACTATCAAAAATACTATCATCAGTATTATTATTATTGTTATTATTATAGGATAGATGATTCGCTTTATATAAAACTACAACTGCAAGGCAAATACAATATCAAAAGAAACGGTGAATTGATGAGCTTGAAGAATTCTCGCTAATCTCTGAGTAAATATAACATATTTTCTACATAATATTATTCACGCTTGGCCAGGGTGGGTGATACGTTTCTCATAATGAAAGGCTGCCCACTTTACTTTCCAAGCGTCATGTTCCCTTTAGGTTAGTAAATAAAGGGCATGCGCAAGCCGCTGGCAAGTGTTAATTAATCAAATGTTGATTTCACCGGTGAGAAATCGATAATGGATAGCTAAACTAATTGGCATTATTTTATAAATTTGGCAAAAGATAAACAGAAGGGTTGGAGAATGTTTGATGTGTCAGTAGCTATTTGGACGCCGAAAAGGTATTCCAGCGACCAATGACTACACTCATGGATGACCCATTATAACCGCCACCTCCAGTTGGGTTTGTACTATTCTGGTTCTTTATTGTATTGAAATCTTGACTTGGTTTCCACTCCGCCGTGAACTCGTGACCTTTGACTCAGACCATTACCTGTGACAGACCATTAATTAGTTCTTCAAGGATTCGTATCGTCACCGTCGCTTAAAACAACCTTTGCACGTAGCTAATGTATGCATTTTTCAAAGCAATCGTCTTATCACGTTGGCAGGGCTGCATGAGGTAGGGATATGGAGAATAATCAATAATCAGAAATGCTATGCAGACCACACAATGTAGCTAGCAATGGTGACAAAAGATTCTATGACACTCCTCGGTGCTATCAATATCAATCAAATCTAGAAAAAAGTAAATATGGAGATCTGATGTATTATGAACGTCTGATTGATTTTCAGCGCAATTACACCAAGGGTGACAAACAAACAGCACAACCTGGAACACCCCCATCCCCCCAAACCCCCGATAAAACCATAAACAAACTGGCAAAATGTCACCAAATTACAGAGCCATGTCGTATCTAGGTAAGAAACATTTCTATTGAACACGCTTGGTTTCCATACAACTTACAAGGCAGAATAAACCCATTAAACAACAAACAAATCACACACACACACACACACACACACACACACAGGTACACACATAATCGTAAAGCGGAGGGGCGGGAGTGGCAGAGGCATTAATTTAAAAATGGTGCTTTAAAAAAGAAGACATGAGCTAAGCTGCTATTCGTGGCACTGTGGCGGCACATACAATACACAGACACTTTGTAGTCTTAGATATTATGACTCATTCACTCACCGAGGACCTGTAACAATGAACAACTTTGCTTGGGATACGTTATTTATGGAAACTGATGAGAACCCATAATTAATTATTTTATTGCATACTAATACTACTACTACTGCTGCTACTACTACTGCTATTACTACAACAACAACAACTACTACTACTACCACTGCTACTACTACTACCGTACTACTATTTCTAATTTCTATTACAACAACTACTACTACTACTACTGCTACTACTACTACTACTACTACTACTACTACTACTACCGTACTACTACTACTCCATCGACCTCAGTCTGATGTGCATGACCTCTTTCTTCCATATTTCTCTGTCCTCCATTGCTGTAGGCAACTCTTCTCTGTTGTATTAGTACATAGGGACCTTTAAAATATAACCCCCAAAAAAATCTCGTTGTAGTCATCGCTTTCGTTGTTGATTAGAGTGTGTGTGATTTTTGTATACATTATGTATCACTCTAGACCTATATCCTGTTTTAGTTTATTATAGTTTGTTGTTGCTTTCACCATGACTGGGAGTGGAGTGTTTGGATTTATTCATCATTTAAAATACACACATTATCACTTATTTACCGTTTATAGGTCTACATTTGCTACGTATTCATTAATAATAATAAAAAAATTAGTCTTCTCGAGTCTTGAGGCCCATGAGAACCGAAAAGATGTTAAGAGGAAGACCTGATACGTGCGTTGGGATAGTAAGAAGACGTATAAATGACAGACATGGGGTACTGATCAATTTTGACAAAATCAATTCCACTACAATCCTCTCAAAACATGGCGGTAATGCTACCACTACCATAATTGGCCTACAAATTGGAATTTTTTTACTAAAAAATCTGATAATCACGGATAAATGTATCTTCAGGAATAAGTTATTTGTATGGACGAGCGTTAAGAAGGGGAAATATTCTAAGAAACCAATGCAATAGGTATGACTGTTGATCAACAATTGTACCAAGAAATCGGTATTATTACAGTTACAGTACAGGACACTCCACTGCTCCTTGTGGCGGCAGATACATTTTTTTGACATATTATTATTCTTTCCAACACGACAACGCACCTCTACATGAAGCGAGGTCTGAAATACCAGGATGAGTGACGTAGACATCCCTTGAGTACGTAGGTACTTCACTAGCTGAGCAAGAGCCCGGAACTAAAATCTCAAAAGCAGGAAATCTAGCCATCACTGTTGACAAAACATTAATCTAGAAAAGAAAGAATATGGATTTGAGACAGGAGAGACATCGAAAGCATAAAATAACTGCCACAATGGTAGTCCTAATCAAAAGGAGACATTGTATTATAGTATGGTTCTAAATAGATTCAGCCACATATCAAGAGGACCCACTCAACTCCGCTTAGTCGCACGTCGTTGGGGTGGGAACATGGTTGCGATTAAGCGGCAGCATTAAAAATAATAATAATAATATAATTAATATAACTTTAAGATAGGCTTTACTAATACCAGTCAGACGATAACCATTCCCCTCTGACGTCTCTACCCACTTGGGGCCCTGTTGAGTGTTTTAATCTAATAATACATGATGTATTTGTAACAAGGCAGAGAGGCGTTGACAGCAGATAACGATGCCTTGTTAGCTTTTGTTTTCCATTTTCCTGAGATCGGTATATTGTGGATTTTTAAAAAAGTACAGCGACAAACAACTTTCCAATGGCGACTAAGAATTTAATGATGTTTTACGGTCGGAATAGCAAGGTCAAGCGGCTGGAGATCTTCTTCTTACCATCTTGACCTATTGGAACAAGATCGCTGAGATGTGTTTCATGTTTTTGAAACCCAATTTGTGGTCACGTCGAGGCCCAAGGTGTTGCGATTATCCATTAACTTTTATACAAACCAAAAAGATCTTGAAACATTATTAGACATTGTAGTAGAAGAGTAGAGCAAGCGTTCACCAGATATATTAAAAGGAAAAAAAAGGCTGCAAAATTGGATGACAACGCCGGGGAAGGGCACTGAGTAAAATACGTCAATAATAAAACATATCATAATATATAATAGGTCATGGAATCTAATAGAAATTCACAGAGAACATACTGAGTCCTCTGAACTTGCTATAGATCACGTATTTGAAGATCACTCTTTTAAAGTTGAAGCTGAATCATAATACTATGTTAAACTGGCATACTGTTAAAAATTAAGAAGTAAAATATGGAAAAGAATAATAAGAGAATAAAATGTCAAAGCTAATTTAAAGTCTAAAAGGAATGAGGGCTGCCAGAAGCTAAAAATCCAAATAGAAGGTATGAAAAAACAAGGGAAAATGGTATAACTTAAAATCATAGACATGTAACAAAACAAAGAACGTTTTGGGTGTCCCCTTCATCAGCAAATAAACTGCAAATGTTAATAAAGAAAATCGATCTGAGAAATGTTTTACTCCATGTTTTAATTGAAAGAAATCTATGACTTCGCGTTGGTCTTTTGATTTTGAATATCAAAAGAGGGTATAATATTATGGTCATAGATCACTGCATCAAACCTGTTCGTTCTTGCTTCTCCTCATCGAATTGATTCCCGCGCAGACAGCCCGCCACGCCAGAACAAAGTTGTCAGCGGAAACCAATATGTTTACGACAACAGTGTGAGGCATCGTGAATCGTGTGCAAATGGGATCGCGTTTATAAGCTGCCGCGCTGCGTGTTCCGTCATTCCCAGGACTAACATCACGCTGAAAGGTTCCTTACATTTTTTCTTTTACGTTCAGAATACTAGACACTACACATCAACATGCGAGAGATCGTTCACTTGCAAGCTGGCCAATGCGGTAACCAGATCGGTGCCAAGGTAAGTAAATCTGTTGATATAATAATATCATACTGTGTTGATTTTTAGCTTTGAGTCAATGCCGACAATGCGCAGGTGGCGCCGTGTATTTTGTATTTGGTGGTAGTGGTAGGCCTACCTGGGGCCGTGCCGTGTAAACTGCGCGTAAACTGTTAGCACATTTTGGCACAATCATATGCAGTGATTTATACTCAAACATTATGTGATTATTACGGTTATTATGTCATGTTGTGAGTATGATTCGATGCCAAAATGATTGTGCCAAAGTGTGCTAACAGTTTACGCACGGTCTGTGAATACGAGCGCAGGACCGTAAAGTGTAAAGGCAGGTGGTAGACACTGGCAGAGCAGAATGGGCGAGTGTCATGGGCGTAGAGGCCAAGGGGGCGGGGGCGACAAAATTGTTCATTATCATTATTATGTTATTATTATTATTATTATTATTATTATTATTATTATTATTATTATTATTATTATTACTATTATTACCCCTCCCCCCTCCTTTCCTCCCTTCTTCTTCATCTATCTAAAAAAAAGTAACTGCTGTTTTATATTATAATAGTAATAGTCAAATTTTATGGGAAAGAAGCCTTTTTTACGCTGGCCCTCTCATGCTATTCACTATTCACTTCTCAAAGAAATAAGAGATGCACCAAACGTTATATTATAATGGCTATTTTAACATCAAGATGAAAGTCTACAATAAATTTTTACTATTACTATTAGCTTAAAAGTAGGATCGTTATTGCAGTACATCTATCATCTATGGCTTTTAAAAAGGACTTGTACAGGCGTATGTGGCCATGCATGTAATGTATGCCTGCAAACTTGTTATTCTTAGCATCATTCTTGGCTTTCATATTTTCTTTTCTCTATTTTCCCGATAGGCTTCAGTGGTTTCATTTACTTTATCTGTTATGTCGTCTGGTGATATAATTATTCAACGGATGTTAGATAGCCACCCTTTTAAAATTGGGCCCCTGCCCTTACAATTTAATTTCTGAGGAACGTCAATGGAAATAGGAGTATAGTATAGCTTCCTTTGGCATGTTAAAGAACTGGGGGTAATATAACGCGGGAAGACATTATTATTGTAAGCGATTGTGCTAATATTATTAGAAACGCAAAAGTGATGTAAGAAATGTTTAAAGGTGAATAAAGAAATATTATATTATGTCTACACCAGGAGACACTGTGCGTGATATAATATATCTACATGGGGGGAAAAACACCACACTAAAATGTTCAAAGCAAAATATGAGGTGGGAAGGGCCGCTTGAATGGAAGCGATATGAAACCACCATATATACATGACAAACGAATGTTTGCAAACTAGTCAATGAAGCAGAATGAGCTAACTATGAAAATGGAAGTTTGGGGGAAAGGGATGAGAGTAAAGGCGAGGGGGGGGGGGGGGGTTGGATTATGCCCTGGGAGTTGTCAAAGCTTGCAATGGCTCTGAATGAAAGGACACACAGACTGACTTGTAAATATTATTACTTTTAATTGGCAGGGAGGCCTGATGTAGTCCTGTTGAAATCTTAATAGTCGTGATCGCCATGGATTCGTCACCATGCCAGACCTGTCATTGTATTTTGGCATAGCCCGTTTCATTGGGGTTAAAATCTCATCATGGTCCAAACCTGGTGATATCAGTGTGTTTTGTCAAAACACCTGTACCACCACCCATCATAGTTATAAACCCCCGTTTTGTACGTTTCTACGAGTAGTACTTCCAACTCTTTATTCTATCTAGCACTACTGGTGAATTCAGACACAATGACATATAATATGTAGCTTTTCATAGGGGACATTTTTCCAAATCGTGAAGATCAAATTGACTTAAAATATGAAAAATTTATTGAACAAAACATGACAATCTAGCTGATTATAATATGATGTTATGACAGCTAGAAGTATGGCTATTATTAATCTGCTTCCCGTAATATTTTTAACATAAATTCTTTGTTTAAAATGCAGCCATGTTCATTGGGTTAGAAATTAGCTAACATTTATTTATTGTGATAGCCATAGTGTCTTGAATGTAGGGTGAAGAAATGCATACTCAGTCTTTTATCATTCATTTTTATTTTTTACTCCTAATCCAGTTTTGGGAGGTTATCTCAGACGAACATGGCGTTGACCCAACCGGCACATACCACGGAGACTCAGATCTTCAATTAGAACGTATCAATGTCTACTACAATGAGGCAACTGGTGGCAAATACGTGCCCCGTGCAGTCTTGGTGGACTTGGAGCCAGGAACCATGGACAGTGTCCGCTCCGGACCCTTCGGACAGATCTTCCGCCCAGATAACTTCGTATTCGGACAGTCAGGTGCTGGAAACAACTGGGCCAAGGGCCACTACACAGAGGGAGCCGAGCTTGTCGACTCTGTTTTGGATGTTGTGAGGAAGGAAGCTGAAAGCTGTGATTGTCTCCAGGGTAGGTTGATTGTTTCAAAAGTTTTGATCCTCAGGATATCCTTACCATTTTAGATTTGCTTTTTATGATTAGCACAGTGGGCTGATCCCCTGCTTGCCTTAAAAATCTTGATACCTGATATGTACTAGTGGGGCACATACTTGCACTTAACCTGGGTCTGTGCATCAATGCCTTCTGCTTTGTCCACTGTCCTCGGCGAGACAGAGTTGGTCCCTACAGTTTAATCATACGTATATCTAAGGAGAATAGATGACAAACTTTATTATCAGCTTATTGTTTCTGCATTTGTGTATTAGACTCGGTTCTAGTGTGAAATAAGATGAATATTATCCTTTTATCAGCATCTTAAATTTGTTTTCATGTATTCCTATTCAGGATTCCAACTGACCCACTCTCTTGGTGGTGGTACTGGCTCTGGCATGGGTACACTCCTTATCTCCAAAATCCGTGAAGAATACCCCGACAGAATCATGAACACATTCTCAGTTGTCCCATCCCCCAAGGTAAGGCTGGTCTTGGATAGAAGAACTTCAACTGCGCTATATAATATGGAGATCCTTTGCTAGTTTTGCATCCATTTCTTTCTTATTTTTTATGTGTAATGTGCATCCAATCGTCACTTTTAAATAGATTACTGCCTATGATAAGTTGATTCATAGAAAAAGTAATTAACTGCCTCCATTTCATTTATCTTGTTTAGCTGATTCGTAGATCTTATCTTTGCCTTCCTCAATTACATTTCTTTTAACTTAATTCATAGAAGTCTTTGACTGCCTTAATTTCATTTGGTTGAATCCCAGGAATTTATTATCTTATCATCTTTTCACAGGTGTCAGATACCGTTGTTGAACCCTACAACGCCACTCTGTCCGTCCATCAACTTGTAGAAAACACAGATGAAACATACTGCATCGACAACGAGGCCTTGTACGACATCTGCTTCAGAACACTCAAACTTACCACCCCAACATACGGTGACTTGAACCATCTTGTCAGCGCAACCATGTCTGGAGTGACCACCTGTCTCCGATTCCCTGGTCAGTTGAACGCTGATTTGAGGAAATTGGCTGTCAACATGGTGCCCTTCCCCCGTCTCCATTTCTTCATGCCAGGATTTGCTCCTCTCACTTCCCGTGGAAGCCAGCAATACAGGTGGGTTGAACTATATTGCATAGTGAGGGTTCTCAATACTACTGACTTAGAATTTCAGCAATGATATTTCAGTCTGTAACTTTAGCCATTGTCATTAAATAGCTCAGAGGATTTGTTGAGAATTAAACAAAATTTGACACCTGGCGTTTCTGCGTAAACCATTCATATTTTGGCGTATTTTTCAATTATTTCTCTATGGAATTTGTGTGTGTGTTAATGCCATAGACACTGGTCCTTTGATATTGATATCCAAGAGTTGCTCAGCTCATTTAGCAAATGAATGGTTTGATTTCAAAACCTTCTGTTGATTGTCACATATTTTACTGAGAAATGTGTCTGTATGTTATCATTTTCATGACCTCTATAATTGTTTTGCAGGGCCTTGACTGTTCCTGAGCTCACCCAACAGATGTTTGATGCCAAGAACATGATGGCTGCCTGTGATCCTCGTCACGGCCGTTACCTCACAGTTGCTGCCATGTTCCGTGGCCGCATGTCCATGAAGGAGGTTGATGAACAGATGCTCAACGTACAGAACAAGAACTCTTCCTACTTTGTGGAATGGATCCCCAACAACGTGAAGACCGCCGTCTGTGACATTCCTCCTCGTGGTCTTAAGGTGAGATAATGATGTAGTTGTGTTGATAAAATATCACAGCAAGGTCTTTCAGATGCTCACCATCCCATGTTTGAACAACCAGCACCAAGTGACAGGGTCAACCTTAGGTCGGGTCCATACCCTACTGCTGGAATCAGGATAAGCAGGGTTACTGCTTGCAGAATGTATGGGGTCTTTAAATTGCTTTGTTACTCAAGGCTCTGTTTATTGTATGGTAACCTTATTATGATCCACTTCATATTGTAATATTGATCGCTTTCATTTTCAGATGAGCTCCACCTTCATTGGAAACAGCACAGCCATCCAGGAGTTGTTCAAGCGTGTGTCCGAGCAGTTCACTGCTATGTTCCGTCGTAAGGCTTTCCTCCATTGGTACACTGGTGAAGGTATGGATGAGATGGAATTCACTGAGGCCGAGTCCAACATGAACGATTTGGTGTCTGAATACCAACAGTACCAGGACGCCACTGCCGAGGAAGAGGGAGAATTTGATGAGGAAGAGGGTGAGGACGCTGATGAGGCATAAACTTGTCCACCAATGCCTTGATCTGAGAAAGAAAAGAACTAGTCTGCCTTCAATGGAGGCCTTCATCCTATTCTCAAAATTACTTTTGTTCTTTTTTTCGGTTATTTCAATTGTCAAATTTGTTCAATTTAGTTTATTGTTAATTCCAACCGAGCGGTGAAGGCCTGGGAACATCTTGTCTACGCATAATTTAAGAATACCTATTGCTCTAAATAAGATCCATTTTCCTATTACTATTACTGCATCATTCCATTTTTTTTATGTTAAAAAAAATTTGATCACTGTCAAGACTTCCGTCTTTACCATTCCTTACTGAAGTTGCGTTTTTGTAATACTTCCCCAAGTCCATTAGAGCAATACAAGTGTTCATGGATCACAAAATGTTATGAATTGTGTTGGTTTTGTTTTCTAGTGTTGTGTACTTGTGCTGTTTCATATGATTTTTGTCATTACAACTGTGGCCACCACCCTCTTGATGCCTGATCACAAATTATTATTGTTCCCATTTCTTGACCTGGGTCAAGTGGGGCATCTTGTTAAGTCATGGAACTTGAACCCCTTGATTGATTGGTCAGAGCCGTACCATTTTAAAAGTCAAGACCTGCAGCCTGTATTGAATTGAGCATGTGCAGAATGGACAAGTGACAATTGGTCACCTTGTTATTCCAAATGGCACAGAAAGCATTATTTATAATTACCCCTAACTTCTGGTTCCACTGGGTCGTATCTAATCGTAAAGAATTATTTAGTTACGATCCTTGTGCATTTTGGACGTCATTGGGTATTAGTATTAGTTTCAAGTACTTTTGCCCTTTAGTGCAGTCTGTTAATAGTTAATGCACGTCTGGACCAGTTGATTCGAACATTTCAAAACTGCAAGGCATTTGCTGGTGATTGAACTCAAGTGGAAAATGACAGGGTAGTTGAGTTACGAGTACGAGGAAATTTTGTCCTAAAAAAACTGGGCCACTGCAAAACTGCCAATGACATTGTGCATAGAACTAGAACATCTGGTCTTTCTATGCTCAACAAAGGCATCAGAAGATTTGGAGTGCATCAAGATCGCTTGCATAAGTTGTGGTAGTGGTAGGTAGCCATCTGTAGTTTTTCAATGGCCACATTAAATTTAAATTGATTTAAATAGTTTGAAACCGAGTTGATTAACCATACCTACCTACCCGCTACCACACCACGACTTTAAATACTAGTACTAGTATATTAATGCCCAGGTGGCAACTCCCAGTTGTCCTGTAACTGAAGAGTAACCACTGGGGTAACAGCAAGTGTTTATCGGTAAAATGTATGGACCTCATGGTACATTGTTGTCCAATTTACTGGTAAAGGTATTTGGGCTCATCACCTGCTCGTCTTTCAATCCTGATGCAGAGTCTTTCTAGCCATGTGTTAGGTGATGAGTGGTGTAAGTCCTCATTGACACATTTGGATCCATTTGTCATGTGTACCCTTCAGAGCTTGACATATGGCTGGTCCCTACACTGCTTATTTCGGTATAAATGCGAGTGTGCCAAAGTGTGCTAACAGTTTACGTACGCGTGTTGCGTATCGAGTTCTAAATGTTCCGTTGCTTTCCAGGAGCAATTGTAAAGATCTTAGTAAGTAAATCGAAGATGAGGGGCATTACACAGATCGTACGTAAACCGTTAGCACATTTTAGCACAATCTTATTGCAGCGATTAATACTCAAAACATGACGTGACAATTATGGTGTATATGTCATATTGTGAGTGTGATTCAATGCGAAAGGAGTGTGCTAAAATGTGCTAACAGATTACGTGCGGTCTGTGAATACGGGCGTTGGTGCCCTAAGGCTGGACGTCCACTGCCGGTTTTGGTTAGCTGCGCATGTGACTAGCAGGCTAAGAAACTTAATATTAATCAAGTTTTTAGCCTGCTAGTCACATGCGCAGCTGACCAAAACCGGCAGTGGACGCCCGGCCTAACCACTGGGGTCGATCGCTGACGTAGAGTAGTAGTTGTAGTTGTAGTGGTTGTATCGATGTTATCATTGTTGAACTGTATCGATACACTGTTATTGGCAGTAGTAGTAATGCATTACTTAGCAGGGAGATGTGAATGAAACAGGCTGAGGACGAACCTGATGAGGCAGCAGCCTGCTGGTATTATTGAGTGAAAATCCACATAGCCTCGGTTGTAAACAGTAAACAGCGCTGCTGTCCTTGTTCAAAATTGTACTCGTGCCTACCAGTCAGGTCGCGTGCTTGCGTATTAAATTCTGAGTGTTCCGTTGCTTTCCCGGAGAGGCAAATGTAATGAGCTTAGAGCATGGTGGTGATCTTGAATAAGAGTTATATAAATGTGCATTTACGTGCATTTACTATTATATTTGAAAGCCAGGTAAATCCAAGATCAGAGGTGAATAATAAGTACGTAACTATCTTCAAGTATACAATACACAAATGTTATTGATAAAGGATAAACCCGAAACGTTTGTGTAGTGTATACTGTGTATATTCAGTATACGCCTCTGATTTTGAATTGACTGATAAAGAAGACTGCGCCAGCTGTGTCCCTTCATCAAGGAAGATTGATGGTATTGGTGGAAATTGATGCTTGAGATAACAGTATGGGAGGACAGGAACAAGGCACATGGAATAGAATAGAGATGAATTGCCGAGATTGTTTGAAGGGAGGGTGTGGGGTGGGGGTGGATGGTGGGAGAAGGGGGACTACGGGTCGATGGGAGGGGGATGGCTTTCTGAAGGAGGACAGGGTGAGATGAGTAAGAGATGAATGACGGAGAGAGAGAGAGAGAGAGAGAGAGAGAGAGAGAGAGAGAGAGAGAGAGAGAGAGAGAGAGAGAGAGAGA